>JAQGAL010000012.1:0-17157 GCA_034697385.1 Lithobius mutabilis | reverse complement strand
GACGAGATCGAGCACGGTTCCCGTCGGAAGCCACAGGCGGTCGTTATAGGCAATAACCTCCCACCTCATCTTCAAATTCGGTCTTCGCCAAAGAGCCAGTATTTCCAACCTTCCTGCAGTCGCACAGCTTCCAGCAGATTTCGGCGGTGGTCAAGCGATTCTTGAGTGGCCACGCGATGCGAAAACGGTCCCGGTGGACTATTATTATTGATGACGTTAGTTAATTCGACCAGCGAGAGGAAAAACATGCACGACTGGTGTAAAAAGTGTAATAAAGGAAGTCACTTTTAATTTTGCTTTTTTACTTCTTGCTCTTTGCATTCCCATCGACTTCCAAATTAGCATCTACTCACACTAGAGTAGTGCGCCGCCATCACCCAGTATCGCGGTCGCCTTAAAACAGTGATGGAATCCCCGCATTAGCATAGTGCGCCGCCACCACCCAGTGTATCCACGGCAACATCCAAAATACAGTGCATGCAAAACGAAAGCAACCGAAATATGGTGAATTCCCAAAACTTGCCTCCACACATTTATAAAAGATGACGAATGCAAATCCAAATAAAATGAAGAAAACAGACCCTAATAACGATTCCCAGTCCAAATCAGCCATAGTCATCGTATGGCTCGCAACTACATATTTTAGCCTTTTATTCAAATCCTCCAGTAACTGTTTGGAAGTAACCCATCACCCTTTGCCGCCGGCAGTGTCAGCACCTGTTTGGAAGTAATCCAACATCCTTTGCCACCGGCACACACAGTTTACTACACTGAGAAAGCGTCTGGCTTGAAAAAAAAAAAAGACGCACCAAATATTGCTGCTGACCACTTGGAATTAAGCAAAGTTTTTCCAAATTGTTAAGGGCTGAAAAATCTGACACTCCCGGTTGGGCGAGACATCGCGATGCGCCGCGAATTGAAAGCCGTTCTCACTTTGGGCGGCGGGTGGTAACGAAGTCCCTCGGGGCAAACCTTGAAGGGTCCGAGCTTAATGTGCTGCGAGGGGGGTCTCTCCAGGTGGTGAATGGGTTCCGAGAACAGGATGGCTACACGGTCCAGGTCTTTCATCATCTCGCCGCTGTCGCCATAGGTCTCGGTCCTGTCCGTAAAAAAATCATTTTCGCCTTTCCGAATGACGTCGATGAACCAACTGCCGTCTTCGATGTGGCCGGACACGATAACTCTTCCGTCTTTCATCCCGAAGACGCCGTGCATGTAGTCGGCGTTCCGTCTGAATCCGAACCCGACGCCCCGCGGTTCCCACATAAAAAGACTCCTCCTCCTGCGTGTGGCCGAAACACCAGATGGACGACGGCCCGTGCCACAAGACTTGCAGCGTTCGCCATTTCGTTCTGATGGTTTCACTGTGGGAAAACGTGGGTCCCCTCAAAACATCCACCTCGTAACCGTTCACCCACCAAATCTCGACCCCACCGTCGCCAAACGCCATCGCGACCAAAAGTTGATTGGTTGGATGTTCGTAAAAATACACCAAAATGATCAGTACTGCCTGGCACTCTCACCCACATCCGTCCCCAGCACAGTCAAGGGAGATGGACACGTCTAAGGTAGGTAACAGTATATTTTTTATTTATTTTCCAATTGGGTTACATGATTTTCCAGACATATTTTTTTTTCTTTCCATACATTGAGAAGAATGGGTGGGGTAGGTAAAAGTGAAAAAGTGGGAAGGGAGAGATAGCTGGATGGGATGGATGGGCGGATGGTGGGATAGGGCGGACGGTGGATGGCTGGGGGATCGAATGGTCTCAACAGAATGGTCTAAACTCCTATACAGTGTGTTACACGGCAAAGGAGTAACTATCCACCCCGCCTCCACTCCACTCCACCTCCATCCCGCCTCCACTCCACTCCACCTCCACCCCGCCTCCACTCCGCATCATCATCGTCTTCATCATCATCATCATCTTTTTCGGGAATGTAACAATTCACTAACATGTCAGATTCAATGTTAGTTTCAGTTATGTCAAAATTTCCCGCACCGCTGATTCCGGCAAACGGGCCAAACAATGCCACACCAGCTTGGTCTCCGGACATGTTATGTAGTTTGTATTGAAGCACTGCGCGTCCGATGTCTTCGCCGTTGTATCTGACAGTCCAGACGGTTATATGCTTATCGTGGAAACATGTTTCGTTATCCAATGTTAAGGGATATTGTAATTTTCCGGGGTCCTCGACCAAATACAAAATCAAAGGGAAATTATTGTACTGATCCAGAGTGTAATGGGTCACGTAGTCCTCGTAACATTGGCGTTCTTGATCGTCATCTTTCCATTCCTCCTCGCGTTCCCAGGCGCGTCTCAAGAACCGCGCCAATATAGCATGATGCTTGACCTGGTCAATGATGTTGTAGATGACGCACGCCCTGACGTCGGTATCATCTTTCGGTACTGCACCATCGTGATAAGTACCCAACATACCCGTAGAATCGCGGTCGTTCATGATTTGCAGAATTTCCATGGGAGTAAACGTGGGTCGGTCGCACCACACGTGACCGTCGTGGTATCTGTACAGAGTCAGGGATCCGCCGTAACCACCCGCTTGCATTGGCATAAGTTTATCTTCGTACAAATCGCTCAAAGTACCTATCCACATTCTTCCCCATCTGGAACACAACATTATTTTGGGAGGTGATTCCATGGCACAGGTTGGGCGGGCAGGCAGGGCAATGTAATGCGCCGCGTGAGCATATATATAAGCTACGAATTATTACGCCTTTATCCCCGGTGGGCAAAACTTCTCAATTTCATTGGACTTTTGGCCGGATGGCACTTGTCATCACTTTTGTGACCAATAGGGAACCGCCTCGCGCGCAGTATGATTGCGCCACTGGCTGAACTAGTGCCATCAACTACAGTGCCTCCAAACGACCACGCAGCCACCAAACGACCGCGCGTTGGGCGCCAACAGATTGGCCGCCGAATGACCCAATAGGAAACACCCCCTCCGCGCGCAGCCGCTTGTTTGGTTTCTCACGCAGCGTTGGAGCGGTATTTAAGCGCAAACACGCAGGAGGGGTGCACTTTAGTCAAGTAAACCCCTCAAGTAAACCCCTGAAATCGGGTAAAACCACCCCCCGCTTTACTTGAGGGTTTACCTTAGAGGTTTACTTGGTGCTCCGATTGCCGCTTTCTTGCCGCTTTGTGCCGCTTTGTCGTACGCGTAGTCATGGCAGAACTCACTTCGATGGTGCTGTGTTACAGCAGGAACAACGCTTGTTTCTCGTGGATCCCCACTGAGTCTTACTCGCAGCTTCTGATCGGGTGTAAGACGATGCGCAATTTCGGCACGATTCGTTACGATGAGTACCCTAGGGTCCAGTGCAATTTCCGGTATGACGACCGCGGCAACTGGCTTCGTCACTTGAAGATGGACTTTTCCCCGCACGTCGTGATGAACTACACCAACTGCGTTGTCTTCGCCTCCTGCGATACCGCCGACGCGACCGGGATCGTCGTGTCGTGTCCGCTGGGTGGCGACTGCCCTCCGCCGCCCAAGTCAGGCAGCAAGAAGGCGCCTGAAGACGACGTCCAACCCATGGCGGACGGCTACTTGCCCCTCAACTGTCTGTCCACCGACCAACAGCGCCACCTTCCGAACAAGACGCACGTCTACGTGTGCCTCGACTGCGTTCTGGAGGGTCGGCCCGACTTCTACTCCGCCTGCCAACCCACCGTTCGTGGCAGCCGCATCACCGGCGCTAAACAATTGAAGCGGATGCACAAGAAGGTGGCCCACACGGCCGCCGCGTGCCCCGAACGGTCACAGATTGTGATCGAAGAATGTCCGCCGGGGTGGAGCGAAGTCGAGTACTGCGGGCGAGTTTTTTTTTCTGCGAAGAAAAAAAGTTGCGGGACCACAGCGACGAATCGTTGTCTTTGGTGCTGAGGGGGATTACTTCGGGTCTCGTCTGCCTGGACACACCCGTCTCCATCCGCGTAGCCAATATCATATTGGATTACGTGGAAAGGGGGATACCGCTACGGGGAAAGAGCGAAGAGGAGGACGAGAAGATGGAGGAACCACCCCAGGAATTTGGCGAGGTGTTGGGTTTTGAAACGGACCCCAACACGTACGCTAGCAGTAGGGACACAACCTGTGCCACCACGGCTAGCAGCATGCTGCAGCTAACCGACGAAAATTTGGGCGTAATGTTCAGACACATACTGCTGTCCCTGTGCAGAATGTGCACCAGCCAACAATATGTAATTGGAAAAAAAAAAAAAAAAAAATTGCTTTCGTTCCAACTTGTTGGTCTGACTGCGACATTTAGCTTACCCTTTGGAGCCAGACTCACCACTCGTTATTACCACTCGTTATCGTGCGACATTTAGCTTACCCTTTGGAGTCGCGCGACTAAGTCTTCGATTGGCCGTTCGCTATCACACTCTCTAACCAATAATGTTTGCTCGCACATAAAAAGACAGATCGGCTGTCGTTAGGCTAATTCGAGTGTGATGGGCTGTATCTCGAGGTACGTATATTAGTTTTTGTTTAATGCGGCTACAAGCGGTATATCGGTGTTTTCTCTTTTAGAAGAGACGAAATGGACAGCGGGTATGTTTGAACTAATAGAAAAGATTATTTGCCGTTTGCCATTTTCTCATTTCAACGATTACCCATAGATTAGAAATGATCGAAGACGTGGTCGAGGAGTTACTTCTAATGGAAGAAAATAGGTAAATTTATACCAATTTATTAAAAAAAAAACCAGCTTAATATATTTTTATTTATAACCATGCTGTTTCCAGCGAACTGTTAGAGATCACGGACAAAGATTTTATGCAGGGGTAAGCATTTTTTTTTCCATAGAAAAAAAAAATTTAAGTAAGAAATCGTGGTAAAAAAAAATATAAATTATAGGTTAGAAGAAAGTATTGGCAATGAAGATGTTGTAGATATTTTGTTAACCCGACATATATCATGCTGAGAGACGTATGTACGGAGTAAGTACATTACAATCTTGAAACCGAAAGTTTTTTTTTTAAACCACACCAACGACGCATTTTTATTTTTTTAGTTATGACTTCTCGTTCGCCGAGATTGAGACAGCGTAAGTGTTTATCTCGCGAATTTCTACCCATTCACTAAATGGCGATTTTATTTATGTTACTTATTTTTTTAAACCTAGAATGACCATTGACTTAACAGAAACCGATCAGTGTGCCGACTTGGACGAGTAAGTTTTTTTTTTTCTTTTACACATTTCGTATTGAAAGCATCGATTTATTTATTTATTTTATTTATTTCGCAGAACAGAATACAACTCGGACGAGTAGGTTTATTTTTTTTTTTCTCGTTTCATTTTGACGCTTGTACATTAGTAGCTTATTTTTTTCTTTCTGTTAACCTAAGTTCGTTGCCACCAGTTATATGGTTGAGAAAGCAACCTAGGATGACGGAGTGTGTCGACTTGGCCGAGTAAGATTTTTTTTTTCATTCTTGCTTGCCCACAATTTCGCATTGATCGCTCAAAAATTTTTTTCCCCCACAGAACAGACTACGACTCGGACGAGTAGGTGGCTTTTTTTTATATCGTTTTCATCTAGACTCGTGTCCGGTTATTGGTTCACACGTTTTTTTTTTTCTGTTCACTTCAGTTCATTGCCACCAGTTAAATGGCTGCAGACATCCAATTCTGGCGGCGCTCGATGAGTCTCGTTACGTCACATTCCATTCCCCCATTCTCCCCTCCCTCCCTTCCCCCCTCTCCGAAACTGCAACCTCGACGTGGTGGAGAGGCCTAGTACCCTTAATAAGGGGAAGCCAATGCAGTTGTTTTTCCGCGAAAAACTTTATTTTAATCCGAGGCGTGTTATGAACTTGCTTAGTAGAGGAAACTTCTTCTTGAATGGCCGCCTCACATTTAAATTGGGAGCAAAGTTCTTGCAGATCCTGCAAAAAACAAAATTACAGAGGGTTGTAAAAAAAAAAAATTAAAAAAAAATTGTACCAACATTAAGAAAAATATTCAACTACCGGCGAATAGTCGTTGCCGTTGCTACGTAACGAACATAGTCGGTGGTTTCTCGGCTCGGTGACCCATCTACAATTTCATCAGCTTCGACAATTTCTTCGACCACGCAAGTTTCTTCCTCTCGGGCCTCCAATCCGCGAGTCGCGGCTTCTTCGGGAACCTCTCGGGCCTCCAATCCAAGAGTCGCGGCTTCTTCGGGAATCGCGGTCTCCAATCCACGAGTCGCGGCTTCTTCTTCGGGGGATCGAGCGACGAATTTCTGTATGGCCTCGCCGATCGTCCTCGTAGTTTCCCGCTTTTGGAAGTGGCGGTAGCTCGTCTCGGCCGTCGAAAAGAGGTGGCACATGTGGTCGGCCAGCTGCGGGCGGAGGTCCGGCCTGTTGCTGTGGAAGTAGGTGACGACGGCCTTCCTTATGGCGGTGGCGGTGAGGGGACGGACGCACCCGGCAGCCCGCCACATCTTCTTGGCGGCCTTGCCGATGGCGGAACTGTCCATGCGCCTGCCGCTGGCGGCCGTCACGAACACGTTGGCGCTGTTTCCCCTCTTGCGAAAGCGCGACACGTACGTCAGCAGGCCGCCGTAGATGGACGAGACGAGGTAGATGCTGGCGTCGCCGTGGGGCTTCTCGGTCTTGTGCTTCGCGACCCTGACGATCCGGGCGTCGCCGTCGACGCTTTCGGCCAGGTCCAGGTCGCTCAGGGACATGCAGGCGACGGGCTGGGGGCGGTGGGCGTTTCGCAAGAGGATCTCCAGGATGAGGTGGTCGCGGACCAGCATCGACTGGGCGTCGGTCGGTTCGGACGGCGGAGACGACAGGAGGCGGACGGCTTCCCTGGCCCGGTCGCTGTTGCGGTACGTTTCGAAGTCCTCCTCCCTGAGCGCGTCGCGGGCCTCGACTTTACGCCGCTCGGACCTGTCTATGCGCCCCTTCTTTCGCAGCGAACGGTTCCAGTGCCGGCAACACACCAGAATGTGTTCGAGCTGCGCGGTCGAGCCGCCACCTTCTTCGAGCCTGGTCTTGAAGATCAAGTAGTCGACGAACTTGACGAGGGCGAGCACGTAGTTCGTCTTGGTCGAAGCCCGTACGCCGCCGCCTACGAACCACCCCCGCTTGATGTTGGATGCCGTGAAGTGGGACAGGTCCGGGCCGTCGCCGTCGCGATGCTTGGTTTCGTGGAGGAAGCGGCACACGTCGTTCAAAATGACCTTGACTTCGGCCACGCGACGAGCCGATCCCTCCGAACTGGTGCTGGACCCGTCGATGTCGCGCATCCACTCGGCGAAGGGGTCGAGCTCTAGGTATAGGTTCTTTCTCTTCTCCTTCTTCTTCTTCTTCTCCTCGACGACCGGCGGCCGGGGTCGATTACGCATTTCGTGCAGCGAGCGGCGAAGCAGGTTCCGGTAACGGTCGTCCGACCGCGCGAGCCCGTGCTTGACTCGCAAATGCTGGGACAAATCTTGGTACAGCTTACCGTGGCACATGTAACATCGCCTGTAGGTAGCGAGACGGTCTTCGCTCTTGGCGCTCAATTCTTCGGAATGGCGGCCCATGACGACGTCGACCGTTTCGCGGGAAAATCCGTGGTGGGAAGCCAGGTGGCGCCTGACGTTCACTATGCACTTGTCGCACTCTGGGCATTTTTTACGCGGCTGTCCGTGCTTCTTCGCGACGTCGGAAAGATCCATTGTGAGACGCCCCCCGCTTCGCGCCCCTGTACTTTATACGCCGCCGCTCTATGCAAATGGTGCGTAATTTGCCTATTTTACGCTAGATCACGAAGGTGTATTTTCTACAAAAAAAAATGTAGGGGTAAATTAATCAACGAATTTATGTACGTAGATTAAAATAAAGATTTTTACACCAAGGATGAAAATAGTTCACATCCTTAATTTACATAATTCGTATTTAACTTGAAGAGTTTTGGACAGACGAATTTCCTTGCACAAATAATATATAATTCTTAGTTCAGTGTAAACACAAAGTAAATTGAGCCGATCAGATACACTAGAGTAGCCTTTTACGACAATTAATTTAATTCTTTGAATAATTATTTGTACGGCGGGAAATGCATGGAGGCCAGTAAAAAAAGTGGTTTCAAGTTTTTTTTTTTATCACAAAGGTTTTATATTCCACGCAAAGCACAAATAGTTTGGCGATAAAACCCACATTCTAACGCAGACGACACTTGGCACTATTTCACTTTGGTAAAAGTGATCTTGGTCTGGCGGAGTGTGCGAGGTTTGACTGGGACGGCGGGTTTGCATTCGCTCGCTGGGACTTTGGTCTTGGTAAAAGTGAGCTTCGTCTGGCGAAGTGGGCGAGGTATGACGGGGCGAGTGGCGCTCTCAGTTGAATTCATTGTTGGAATGAGAAAACTGTACTCTTATTTTTAATTTAAATAAAAGTCCCTAAAAGTATATCCGCGTGCTCCCCTCGATCTTCTTTCGGCAACACGGGCACTCGCTTATACTGAGCGCGCACCCGACGCAGGTGACCAGGTGGCCGCAGGGCACAAACGCGACGGCCAGCTCTTTGTCCATGCAGATTTTGCACGTCCG
The DNA here is from genome assembly GCA_034697385.1 of Lithobius mutabilis. Classification (NCBI taxonomy): domain Eukaryota; kingdom Metazoa; phylum Arthropoda; class Chilopoda; order Lithobiomorpha; family Lithobiidae; genus Lithobius; species Lithobius mutabilis. The sequence continues at coordinate 8,599 of JAQGAL010000012.1, read as the reverse complement.
CGCCTCGCTGCCTTTTTGTTCTTCTCGACCGCCGAGCCGCACGAACCCGCAGTCGGGAAACCAGTACCTGTGCTCGACCAAGGGATCGTCTTCGCACTTCCAGTTGCGAAGCCCCCTTCCGCAGTAGAAGCAGCGGACGTGATCGCTAACTCGGGCGTAGTAGAAACCCGCCTCGGCCAATTTCAGCGGCTTCTGCGGTATGGCGGCGGGCCAGCTCGCGAAAGTTATCAGGCGGGACTCTAGCGTCGCGCGTTTCGCGTTGTGGGGTCCGGTGTGGGGAACGAAAAAGTATCCCTTCTCGGGACCGTTGTACCCCTGGTACTCTTGCTGCCAGCACACGTCGCCGCACACGTCGCCGCTCACGAAGGGGGAGGAAGGGCAGTCCGGAAAGTGCCGGCGGTGCTCGGCCATCGGCACCTCACCCGGCTTCCAGCCGCCGACGATTCCGTCGCAGTAGACGCACTGCACCTTGTCATCTTCGCGCAGGAAAAAAAATCCCGCGCTCGCCAAGTCTTTCGGATCCAGGAAGGGCACGGGCCACCCTTCGAAAGTCTTCAGTCGCTCGTCTTCGCGCAGCAAGTGGGCCGTACTTTCCCACGTCCTATCGGGCCGCGGATCCATGGCCGCTGTAAAAGGAGCGCATCCCGGCTGCCATTTATATCATGGATCTATGCGAGCTGCGAGACGGCGACGGTGTCGGCACGGTGTCGATATCCAACAACGGGCGGTACATTGCTGCGCAAATCAACGCGGGCGTGAGAATGTGGGAAATCTCGTCGTCGGCGGTCCTCGAAGTGCCGCTGGACTATATCGAACTGAGCGCCGCCGCGCACATCGACGTGAACGACGCGGGAGAGTTGCTGGCCGGCGACGGCAACACGCTCATCTACTCGGACCGCCGGGAAACGAGGGCGCACGTCTACTGGTCGTCCGCCGGTCCCCGGTGTATGGTGAAGTGGATCGACGAAGACAGCTTCTGGCAGCTCGTCGACCTGAAAACGTTACTCCTGATCGTCAAGAGGGACAAGTCCATGAAGACGATCGAAGAGTATACGTGGTTCGGCGGGAAGAAGATTAGCGATTTTTACGTCGTCGACTCCGCCCGCGTCTTGCTGTGGGACGGGAAAGACTATCTCGCCGCCTCCTCGGACCGAGTCGTCGAGAGGGTGGAGGCGACCGAGGGGTGGCAGCTGCTCACGAACGGCCGACCGTGCACGAATATCGAAGTGGATTTCAATTTCTGTCCGACCACCGTTTACTTCAACCCCAAAGCGGGCGACGTCACCGTGGGGATCTGCGACGGTTTTCTTCGCGTCCGCCTTTCGCGCGATTTAAGTCGTCAATTTGCCAGCCTCAGAGTGTAATATGGGAGGGTGATATCGAATTTCGTAACAATAAATAAGTTTATTGCAATCAATCATCTTTTTCGGGAACGTAACAAATTCACTAACATATCGGACTGAATGTCATTTTGAGTTATGTCAAAACTTCCCGCACCACTGCAAACGGCCCAAACAACGCCACACCAGCTTGGTCTCCAGCCATGTTATGCAGTTTGTATTGTTTGCATTTTTTTTTTGTAACTGGCAACCAGAAGAAAAAGGGTTCGATGTTGTTTAACAAAAAATTTTGCATTATTTTCGAACCCACATTATTTAATGCCAATAAATTAGCATCGTGCTAACATCCAACCTACACTTTTTGTCGTTAACCCCCAGGTGCTTTTATACTACAGCCCAAACACCCACCACACTGATTTCATCACAACTTCACCACACAAAGAATTAAAAACGCAAATTTTTGAAAATAAAAATGTATCTTTTATTTACGAATCGGTCCAAAGAGTTGAACCTTTCCTGATTCGCGCTGGTATATCGCGATACATCGTGAATTGGTAGACACCCACACATCGTAGCGAAGATTCTCCGGGCAAACTTGGTAGCAAAGATTCTCTGGGCAAACCCTGAACGGTCCGACCGTGACGTGTGGCGAGAGGGTCTTTCCCACGACGATTGTGGGTTTCGTGAAGAAAATGGCTCGGCGAATCAAGTCTTCCATCAACTCGTTACGCTCGCGATAAGTCCCAGACAGGTCCGTAAAAAAGCGCACATTCTTCCGAATGACGTCGAAGCACCATCCTCCGTCTTCTAGTTGGCTGGATACGAGCACTCTTCCATCTTTCATGGGGAAAACATCGTGCATAGAGGCGACGTCCTGTCTGATCACGAATGTGCGACCGCACCCGCCACCACCCCACGGCACCAGCTTGCCACCCCGTAGCACCAGCTTGCTCACGAGAAGACGGCCCGATTCGTGACCGAAGCACCACAGGGACGACGCCCCCCGCCAGATTGCGGACGTCGGTTTCCAGTTCAATTTGATCGTTTCGCTGTACTTAAATTCGGGACCCTTTAGAACAACCGCGTCGCAATTGGCCAGCATCACTAGAGCTCTGTCATCTTGCGAGAAACTTAAAAAATTAACATCTCCGCAATGGTACTGTAGGATGCGACGGCAGCTCTCGGTAGACCAAATCTCGACCCGATCGTCATTCGCGAACGATATCGCGACGTAGCGGGGGGACACGGAAAAATTCTCGACCTGGTGACCCACGTCCAACGATCCGCAATAGTACCCCGGAAAGTCGAGAATCGCCTTCAGCATGAGTCTATACGTGCCACCGCCAATATCCACGTGACCGCACCAACGGGACAGGTATGCCTTGCAAAAACCCTCCGACTGGCAAAGGTCGCGAATCCACTTACAGTTGCTCATCGCGACCGCGACGTCGCGCGGCTCGAGGTTCGTGAGAACGGTTGCCCAGCACTTCATCGCAAGCAAATTGGCCGCGCGGTGTTCCGCTCTCTTATAACTGCAGTTGTTTTCCACCGGAAACCCACAAACTGACCTTTTCTCCCGCGCGAGGTGACTCATTTCCTTTCAGTCTCGAATGACCGGGCGCACCGCCAGACGTTCGAGCCATAAAATTTTGTCTTTTATTTTGCGTCTCGACCTCCATATCTTAAGAGTGCCGCCTTTGCCCGCCGTCACCAACATTTCCATGTCGACCGGGTTCAAAGCGACGGCAGTGACGTTCTCGTGGGGGAACCGCAGGACAACCCCATTGCGCTGATCCCAGAGATGAGCGTTGTCGTTCCCCGAACCGCTGGCGACGAATTCCGCGTTGACGTCCAAAAAAATACCCGACCACCAGTAGCCGAAGCGGCGCGACGTCGGGGCAGTTCCCACCACCTCTAACTTGCCGAGATCTATGACGTTGATCTGCGGGCTCCGCGTGTCCCGCGTGCCGACGTACAGATATTTTCGGGACGACGCCATCCCCGTGATGTCGCACCCGCTAAAATCAATCGCGTGTACATTACCACCACCATCGATTCTTTCGAAACGCAGTTGGTCGCGGTACCCTGGAATGTTTCCGGCAAAAACCAACAGCTTTCCCCACTCGGGCGAGTCGATAACTTTCGAGATGTGAACCTCGAATTGTTCGATCGTCGCCACGATCGACTTTTCGTCGCTGTAAGTGTCGCGAAGATAGATCGTCTTATCGGTGGTAGGTGGTCTGTAGAACCCCCTCCAAACATCGATTGGGGGGTGCGATAAAAAATGGGTGGCGTCGTACCAGGCGCCGAGCGACCCGCTCACGCTTCGAAGGGGCGCCAACTCGCCGTCGGTAACGCCGTAAACAGTCACGCGCTCCGATCCGGACACCAGCAGAAGCTCGTCGCTCGCGTTGAATTCCGAATAGCGAGGGGTGTCGGAGCACTCGACCAGGTGGCGGCGGACGGTGATGTGCCCGGAGTCGTAAACCATCACGCAACCGTCGGACGAACAGCAGACGAACAGCTTTCCGTCGTGAGAGAAGCAGATGTGTTGCACCAGGGCGTAGAAACGGAGCACGTCCTCGGACCCGCGAAGCGGCACGCGGTTCTTCATCCTATCGTATTCGTCCAGCCACGAATATCGGGGAACGAAGGCCTTACGGCCCCAATCCTCGTAAAACAACCGTTTCCACAAAAAATCGTCCTCGGATACGCTCCGCCACGCTCTACAGACGCGCGACGCGCGCAGCAGGTCGGGGGCCTCCAGGAACGAGAAGATGCGGAGTAGCAGCGAATCGTGAAGGTCCATCGTCTCTCGGATAAAACCCTAAAATCTGTGGTCTTTTATTGTCATTCATCCGGATCATCGACTTGCTCGGGCGAATGGGGAGCATCCGGTAGGCCTCCGACTTGGGCCGGCTGGACTTCTTCAACACCCCCCGCGTGATTTACACCCCATGGCGGAAGCGGGAGTTCGCAAACCTCGTCGTCGCTAGGCGCATCCGAATCTGTGGCATAACCTTCGTCCGACATTGCGAAGTAATACCAGGTCGCATCGCTGCCCTTCCTTATACACTGCTCGGGCAATCATCGCGCCGTGTGCATGCGCCGTAATGCAACCCGCGGCAATAGATTTGGAGAGAATTGTAAGTTTGCGCACGGGAACTCCGAGCTGGGAACCGAGGTCAAGCATCACGAGCTGTACAGGACCGAATTATGCCGATACTTCGAGCGAGGGGAGGAATGTAGATACCGCAGCAGGTGCGGGTTTGCCCACGGACACAATGAGCTGCGGCCCGTGGTCAGGGATCCAGCGTACAAAACTAAACTGTGTCCCAAATACCACATCGACGGCTTTTGCACCTACGGGCCCCGGTGTCACTTTATCCACAACACGGGACAAAGGTGATTTATTTATTTATTTATTATTAAATTTTTCCCGAGTTTAAAACATCTTTTTTTTTTATTTCAGTCTAGGACGTGCGATACTCGGACGGACATTGAAAATTGAAGTACGGGATTGAAAAAAAAAAAACATGTACAATATAAAATTAATTTTTATTTTACCCCGTTTAAATGCGTGAATTCCTGCATCGCATACATACCGTCCATGAAGTGCCGCGAAACTCTGGCTCGAAGGTTGCCGTCGTGAACCGTGACGATGACGTCTCTGGTTTTGGGATTGAACAACAAGGAGTCGGCTTTCACGACCACCTCGCTTCTTCCGACTCTAATGTCGGCATCGAGCTCGCGGTCCGCTCTGAAGCTAGGATAGTGTTTGCCACCCGCCAAGAGGTGAAGCGCGTGCTCGAGGGCCGGCACTATTTCCTGGCTATGCCGCGACAGCGCGATAATGTGATCGTCCCGCGTCAAAAGGATCCGTTCGCCGTCGATCACGTCGAAGCTGTGAGCTAGTCCGCAGGGAATTTTCTCGATTTCGTCCATCTTGGTGAAGAAGCAGCCGCCCTCCGCCTCCCTGGTATATACCCAAAACGTATCCTGGTCGATCCACCTGACGTGCCAGTCTTGAGCCGTCATCGATAAAAAACCGCATCTCACCCCAGATACGTCGACCGTTTCCAGTAGATGCGGCTTAACGATAAGCACCGTGCCGGCGTCGTTAACATCGAAGCAGCACGCCTCGTCCCCCACGTCGGAAATCTCCGTCACCATTTGGGAGGAAGGTAGCCGCCAGAGTTTCACCGAGCCGTTTACGAAAGCCCCTACGAAACGTCCGCTATTGGAAAGTGCCAGCGGAATGTCGGCTTCCATCAGCGAGCACAGGTCGATCGGTATAGTCGGGTATCTGTCCATGGTTAGTCAGTTGCTCTTCACTCGGCTATTTATTCACCGCCGGGTTCATGAAGTGGCTCGGATTGGGCATCCCCCCCCACCCACAACACCCCAAACTTAATTTAAAAAAAAAATAATGTCAAAATAAATTTCCTTTTGTACGCAATCCATTCGTGTCCGACAAAAAGTTCAAAACCTGTCTTCGGGTGGTATGCCGTTCACGAAGTGGCGCGAGACTCTGGCTCGATGGTGGCCGCCGTGAACCGTGAGGATGACATCTCTATTTTTGGGATTGAACAACATGGAGTCGGCTTTCACGACCACCTCGCTTTCGCCGACGATCATGTCGGCATCGAGCTCGTGGTCCGCTCTGAAGCTAGGAGAGTCGCCGCCACCCGCCATGAGGCGAAGCGATTGCTTCAAGTCCACCACCTCCTTGCCCTGCCGCGACAGCACGATAATGTGATCACCCTCCGTCAACAGGATCCGTTCGCCGTCCATCACGGTGAATTTGTGGGCCCGTTCGCCGGCCCACGGAATTTTCGCGATTTCGTCCATACATTTATCCATTTTGGTGAAGCCCTCCGCCTCCCTGGTGTATAACCAAAACGTATCCTCGTCGATCCAACTGGCGTGCCAGTCCGGAGTCGCCATCGGTAAACCGCGTCTCTTCCCAGATACATCGACCATTTCCAGTAGGGTCGGCTTGAGGATCAGCACCGCGCCGGCGTCGTTAACATCGAGGCGCGCCTCGTCGTCCACGTCGGAAATCTCCGTCACCAACCGGGCGGAAGGTAGCCGCCAGACCTTTACCGCGCCGTTTACGTAGGCCGCCACGAAACGTCCGCTAGTGGAAATTGCCAGCTGAGTGTTGCCTTCCACCAGCGTGCACAGGTCGATCGGTATAGTGGGGTATCTGTCCTCCATGGTGGCGGTGTGGCGGCGAGTCTCGCCTCTCGACTATTTATTCCCCGCGGCACATCCGTTCGTACGACCACGTGACGTCCACAGGAAGTCGGTTGGCTCTCACGACTTTTGATTGGCCGTCGTGAACCGTGACGTCTCTGGGATTCGGGGAGTCGGCTTTCACGTCGACCACCTCGCCGTCGGGAGGTGGACAATCTTTAATAGGCCCAACCACTCGAATTTTACAAGCGGTCCCCAAAAAGTGCACTGATCTATTAGCACTGACCCCTCCCTTTGCAAACACCTTTTATTCAAAATCTTTCTTGTTGGAAGTACGTGGCCCACCAAACCGATGATAAAAATAAGTTGTACACGAATGGCAAATTACCGTATGGACCCAATTATAACTAAACACATGTGCAGAAGTCCAAACAGCAATAAATCCAAATGAGTATCCTCGCCAGTCGTAAAACACGGGCCCCATGTGGTTGGATGGGTGCCAAAATGCACGAGTTGGAAGCCTGCCATCAAACACCCGTCTGAGCAATGACTCGTAACTTTTTACGATCTACTAGAGAAGGCTTTGACACGGGACTTGGAAACATGCCATAACTAATGAGCACCAAAAGTTGATTGGTTGGATGGTCGTAAAATACACAAAATGAGACTGGCACTCTCACCCCATTGCCACATGGTCATGGACATCCGTCCCCAGTGGTTACCAAGATAGTCAAGGAGATGGACAGTCTAAATGGTAGGTACCAGTATTTTATTATTTATTTTCCAACAACTTGGATTCGGCCATAATTTTTTTCCGACCCCATGGGGTAGGGGAGGTGGATGGGTGTGAATTCCAAAACTGCACGCACTTCACAGATGATGAACGGCACGCGTTTTACACCCTTTGTCGGCACCAAAACACCCAAAATCGGCTTCGAAATCACGCCTGAAACGAAGCGGGGACCGCAAATTTCCTTACGCTTTGGCGAGAGCGGGATTGCGGAGGCGAAACCTTACCGAAATTTGCACCTTAAGCGTAGTCTCACAACACACACACACCCAAGCATGTTGAAAATGCAGCAAGCAGCAACAGATTTCCATGAGCGTAACGCTAAGCAGCAAGTGGGTGAGGACCGGCGGCGGCTGCAGCGACCATTGAAAAATAAAACCCGGAAACTTTGAAATAAGCGCGAAGTCCCCCCACGTCTTACGGACGGCGTGTGCTGCAGAGCGTTGACCATCGAGACCAGTGACTCGTCCGTACAGCTAGCAGCACTAGAGCACAGGCCTATGCAAATGTCGCCACAAATTAGTGCGCGCTGGGGAGGGCTTGGCAGCGAAACAAGGGAACGGGCGAGGCAGACAGGCACAGCTGCCCACCGCGGACGTGGAGAAGAGCCGCCACCGACGGCCAGACACAACAAAACGTACGACAAACACCTTACGGGCGCCCTTTTAACAACTACGCTCACCTGTACGCGTCAAGTACGGTCGGTGTCGGAGGTGACGGGAGACCAGCCCGGCGATGTACGGCGACAACGGATGGCGCTTGCCAGACTCGGGTTCGGTTCAAGTTCGTTTTACCGGACGGCTTTGCAGACAAGACCGGCTACGGGCCTGCGAGACACGTCTTAGGCCTAATGGAGGTTGACACCTTGCAGGCAAGTGGGGACTATAGGGGAGGGCATAAGACTCGGCTAGCGAGCGGCCAAGCGCCGAGTTGAGCGTGCGTGAGTTTAGTTTATACAGAAAGAGAATGTATAAAGAGCAAGCAACACACACGTACGTTCATTCGCTCTTTCGTTCATTCCGCGGTTTGGTTCGACCACAAAGAATTACGAAGCCAAAACCAGACTGAGTGAGTGACTTGGAGGGTTTGTGTGTGCGTGCGTGCGTGCGTCTTACGTTCCTACATATAACAAACTTTTTACTCCAATTTTTTTAGCATGCAAGTTGTGCAACTGTGTCAAACTTGGAAAGCGTCAGGAAAATAACCGAGCACACGATACGGTTTAATACTAGCCTATGGTACCCCATTTAAGTACTAACTGCAGCAATAA
>JAQGAL010000011.1:0-17349 GCA_034697385.1 Lithobius mutabilis | reverse complement strand
AGCCAAGTCCCAAAACAAGACCAATTTGATAAAAACCATTCGGCTGCCTCGTCTTTAAAGAACAAAGGCAACCAAGTTTTAATAAAAACTTCATCTGAAATTTGGTACCCTAATCTTAAAATCTCTAGGTTCCTTAAAAACCTATTAGGACCCAATTGGTCACAAACACCACTAAAAGATTGTAGCTTAATGGTTTCCAACTTAGGGCTAGGGTAAAACATAGTCATGTTTGCCTTAGGTAAATTTTCAGAAGGAATTGAATGTGAAGGACTAACAGAAGTGTCGTTTAAATGGGTAAATTCGTTAATCGAAGGATTAATGTAAAAATTGGTGGCTGACATGGCGTCGTCTAAAGTTAGTTCAAAACCCGAAAGGGCTGACGGCGGTATTGTCCTGTCGGCACAGTCAGTCATTTGTTTTGGTAATTTGGGTCACCCCTAAATAAATGGTGCGAATTAGCTGCACAAAAGTTCGTAATTTCAGTAAAAGTTCTTACCAAAGTTGGCTGAGTGCCATGTTTCGGCCACTTGATTGCGTAATTCACGGCAACGATCCGCGGTAACGATGGACTCAGCTGTAAACGGTAGGTTGTCCAAGTCGCCGAGCATTATACACAGTTCCGTTAACGTAAGGTGGAACGTTTGATGCCGTTGCTGGTGTGGGAGATCCGAATACGGCAATTCTGATTCAATTTGGTGCGTACGAACGTTGGCTCGAAGAAGCAAGGCCATCTTGAGTTTTAACGAAGTTAATTAGTTTGCATAGATACGGCAGGCTGCTTGAATTGTTAGCGAACAATACATGACTGGCGAAAGTTTGGCGCCAACAAACGTAAATAAACGGATGAAAGTTGGAGAAGGAATTCAGCACCAAATGAATTTCACTAACTAAGATGGGGGATTCCCAAGCACGAGTCATGCGTGTTGCACACTAAAAGTTTTTGGTTCAGTAGTCTAGACTGGGAAGAAGCCATACTCCTGTTGGTCAACTGGTGTTGTGTTTACAAGCAGTAAGCAGTGTTATAAATACACCCACACACAGAGTGACTTCAAGGTTGAACACTATTATAACACATGTGTATGAACTGTTTTACACAAAAAGGAGTGTTGTTTAGTGAAACATATTTCGAACTCCACAGCAGACAGCCATGATGAATGAAGGCAGTTCCAGCGGGGTTCATTTGCGGTTCCCGAAGTTAAACGATCGCAACTATAGAACATGGAAATTCGATATGCAGTGTTTCCTGAATGAGAGAGGATTATACGGATTTGTTGATACGAAATCACCAGAAGATCCGCCAACTCCAGAAGAGGAAGTTGCACATCCTGGTGTGACTCGACAGTATAATTTGAGGCAAGCCCGAGCTTTTGCCACCATCGCCCTGGGTGTGGAGTTGGATTTAAAGACACTTATTAGAACATGCACAACAGCAAAAGAAGTGTGGACCACCTTAGCTTCTATTTTCGAACCGAAGTCAAGAGCCAGGATAGGCCATCTGAGAAAAGAGTTTGTTCTCATGAAAATGATGCAAGGCGAATCTATGGCTAAATATCTGTCGAGGATTCAAAACGCAGTGAACGATTTAGCTGAAGCCGGCAAAGTCATAGATGACGAAGAGTTTTCGTATCAAATGATCTGCGGTTTGCCTCGAGAGTGGGACTCTATTGTTGAAAGGCTGTATGGACTAGCAGATGAAGACTTCGTGCCACAGAAAATTAAAGAGAGTCTGCAGATGGAATATGAAAGAAGGTATCCCACCACACACCAAACATTTCCGGCAGTACAACCGTTTGAAGCAATGACATTTGGTTCCCCAGGGAGATCCCGAGGACGAAGCCGAGGACGTGGTAGAGGGCGTGCAAGAGGACGCTTTGGACAGTCTAGAAGCCCAGCGAGGTCGGACAACACTAGGAAAACAGGTGTTTGTTTTGGTTGTGGAAGTAGTGAACACTATGTCCGTACTTGCCCCAAAAGGAGGACTTCGGAAGAGGCATACTGTAGCGGGTCTACAACCTGGCGTGGGGATGAGATGGAAGCGTACCTGGCCGAAGCCTACCTTGCAGAAGCAAATGCCACCTTTTATGAAATGAAGTTCGCTTTTGACACGGCAGCGACACATCATTTCTGTCGTCATAAGGAGTGGTTCGTAAACTATAGAGCGTTGAAGACGAACCCAGTTTTACTTGCAGAAGGCACCTCGAACATTTGCGGTGTCGGAGATATTGTCTTCGAGACTTGTCATGGAGGCATTACCAAGACGGTAAAGTTATTAAACGTACTCCACGCACCCAACATGAGGCGAAACCTCATCTCGGGGAATAGAATATTTAAAGGTGGTGGACAAATTGTAACTGACGATCATGGCATCGTTGTTCTGAATCCCAAAGGAGATGTGGTATTTAAAGCACCTAATGAGGAGAATTTCTTCATACTTACAGCCCAATTAGCTGACACTTCGACGGAAGCCAATCCTTGCGAGAAGAAGACACCTCAACCAGCTGTCCGCCAGAAAGCGAAACCTGAATCGAGAACAGTGACAAAACAGAGCACCGAAGGTGCTGACGAGTCCAAGAAGAGACCTCCACCGAAGCCCGTTCCGAGGAGGAATGATGAAGAGTCATCAGAAAATCCTCCATCGCAGAATACCCCACGTCAAGACGGAATTACGGACCCAACATTATGGCATATGAGACTGGGGCATTTGAACGAACAAACCATGCGCAAGATGGTTAAAGACAGAAGAGTTAGAGGGATAACCCGTCTATCAGGACCTATGCCCGTTTGCGACTCTTGTCGACTGGGAAAGGCGACGCACGCAAGGCATGTAGCGATCAGCGAAAGAAGATCCAAGGCACCACTTGAACTCGTCCACACAGATGTTTGGGGGCCTGCACCCACGACATCCCATGGAGGATCAAAATATTTTATATCTTTCGTAGACGACTATTCGAGAAGAAGTTTCATCTACCCCATGAAGACGAAAGATGAAGCTTTTGGAAAATTTAAAGTCTTTCTCGCTAAGGCGGAACGCCAGACTGGACGAAAGTTAAAATGTCTCCGGACTGATAACGGCTCCGAGTATTGCGCGGCATACTTCGAGAACGAGCTGACGAGACTTGGTATCAAGGTCGAAAGAACTAACATTTATAGTCCTCAAATGAACGGCGTGGCCGAGAGACTTAACAGGACCTTGATGGATTCCGTTAGGACACAGCTGATCGCAACAAAGTTATCCAATGAATGGTGGGCTGAGCTAATTCTTACAGCTGTGTATTTGAAGAATAGGACCCCCCATTCAGGTCTAAATGATGAAGTACCCGATGCCTTATACTTTGATCGACAACCGACAGTGGGTCATCTTAAGAGAATAGGTTCTCTTTGTTTCGTTTTTGATGAAAAAAGACCACGTAATAAGTTGAGAGCACGATCGAAGCTTGGAGTTATGATCGGTTATGCGACAAAAACCCGAGGTTATCGAATCTGGATACCGGACCAAGGTAAAAGCGTCATACTTGAATCTCTGAGCGTCAAATTCGACGAGTCAAGACTTGGAGTCGATGTTTTAAGCACTGCAAAGCAAGCAACCCAGGAAGGGAAAGATGAAGAGATGTATGGCGAATATGAAGAGGACTTCAATACGTCGCCTTGGCCCGATGTACCTCAGCAGGAACTACCTGAACCTTGTGAGGAGCATTATTTCGAAGAAGGCACTGAAGACCGAGGAAGAGTGCAAGAAGAGTCACCCCTCGATAAAGCACTTGCAGAGGCCCGAGAGAGAGTGGAGCAAGCGGCCAGATACGGAGAGTTTGAATTACCTCAGATTTCCAGAGAAGCAGCCATATACAGTAAACCTCTACCCGGTTGGGAAAGAGAGGTGGCTTTCCGGCAATCCGGAAGAGACATTGGTAAAGCATGTATTTATTACCGTTACACACAAGGACCTAGACAACGATCAATGGCAGATGTCGAGAAATTCTGCAAAAAGAAGCAGTTACCTTTTAATCCTGTACGTTTTGATTTCTACACCAAGAACACAAAGACTGCTAAAGGCGATCCAGTGCCAGCACCACGGTCTCCTCAGAAGAAAACCCAACTTGTAGACGAAGGGGAAACTGACGGTATCGAGTTTGAAGATAGTACTGACACGCAAGATTATTATTCCCCTGTCGCCTCCGACACTGAGATGGAAGGAAATGACGAAGCAGCAGGTGGAGAGCCAATACGGAAACTATTCAACCCAGAGGCATGTTGCGCCGAAATAAGGATACCCGAATCCTATGAGGAAGCTGTCAGTTCCCCCAATTCCCACAGTTGGCAACAAGCCATGAACGAGGAAATGGATACCCTCAGGAAGAGGAAAGTCTTTACCAAAGTAAAGAAGCCAGTAGACAAGAAGATCATAGGATCCAGATGGGTCTATACTGTCAAAGAAGATGCAACGAAGAAGTCATTGCGATATCGCGCACGACTAGTAGCTCAAGGGAACACCCAAAAACGTGGAGTGGACTATTTTGACACTTACTCCCCCGTGATAGCTTTCACACTAGTGCGACTATTTTTTATTTTATTAGTCGTTTGTTGGGGATGGACCAGCGCACATCTTGATGTGAAGTGCGCCTACTTATATGGCAACCTAGAGGAAGAAACTTTTCTAAAACCAGCACCGGGATACGGAGATCCGAATCAATCGTCTTGGAAGTTACATAAAGCGTTGTATGGTTTACATCAATCCGGACGTCGTTGGTTTGAAGAGTTGGATACTACTTTTAAAGAGCTTAACTTCAAGAAGTTGTTAGCTACAAATTGTATATACTTGTACGGAAGAAAAGCTGTCGTACTTGTATACGTCGATGATCTTGCCATATTTGCAAGAGATGAAGCAGTGAAGAAAGAAGTGATTGCTCTCATCGCAAGTAGATTTGACATCAAAGACCTTGGAGAAATGAGAAAATTTCTCGGTGTTGAATTTGAGAAGCAGAAAGGTAGATGGAAAATACACCAGCAATCATACATCAACAAGCTTACGAAATTGTTCGGCCTGGAAAATGCCAGAAGAGCGCTTGTTCCATTGGATGTAGGAGTCACTTTGCAGAAAGGCAAGAAGCAGGAGATAGGGGTGGTTGAGACTACCAACTACCGATCCCTGATAGGAGCGTTGATGTATTTAGCCACAAGGACCAGGCCTGATATATTGTACGCTGTAACAGCCTTGTCACAATATAATACTGGACCTACCTTAGACCAATGGAGATGTCTACAACGTGTATTAGTCTATGCCATGACTACGAAAAACCTAGGTATTGACTGCGAAGCTAACTCAGGAACTCCTGCCCTCATATATTATACTGATAGTTCCTGGGCTTCAAACATTGAAGATCGCAAGTCTTGGTCGGGGTTTGTAGGTTTTTTGGCTGGCATCCCAATCACCTGGAGGGTCCAAAAACAAAAATGCATAGCACTCTCGACGATGGAGGCCGAGTTCGTTGGGATGGCCAATGCTGTGATGGAAATTAAGTGGATGACCTCTATCACCAAAGAACTATCATGGTTAGGCCTTGATGTGCCTGTGCCTTTATACTGCGACAACGAGTCGGCCATAGCTTTTGCGAGAGACAACTGCGAACATTCGCAGAGCAAACATATAGACATAAGATACAAATTCGTCCGTGAAGCGGTGAACGACAAGATTTGTGTACTTCGCTACGTCAGAAGCAAACAGAATATCGCAGACATTTTCACTAAAGCTCTGCCTAGAGTGACACATGAGAACTTGAGACGAGCTTTGGTTAACTAAACTCGTATGGACTGTTCAGTGAATGGACTGTGAAGAGAAGTGAAAACCATACATGGACTGTTTATATTAGACTGTAACCATGGACTGTTTTGGAGAGTTGCCACACCTTTTTCTGTTTGTACGTTGATGAAGGACACAAGGACTATCCAAAAAGGGGTGGCAATGTTGGACAATATGTGTGTTTTGTAACGTCCTAGTGTTGTGTGATTACAATGAGATGTTCATCAGAACTGTAAGTAGGAAATAATACTTTATTCCTAGTTGTAAACCTTAGTTTTATTATCAGCCTTAGGCCTTGTAATGTAATTACCTTTATTAGCTTTATTAGCCTTGGCCTGTATGTATAGAGGAGGCATTGTACATATGACTCTTGGGCTGATGACCGGAGCGGGTGAGCCCCGTATAATGAGGACATGGTTGGTCCATGCTGTACTGGCTAGATGTGAGGTGAGCAGAGAATGTGCTCTAGTTATGTTTCATGTTTTTATCTTTATTCAAAGAATGAATAATGAACTGTTGTTGTGTTAGCATGAGTTCTGAAGTCAAGAAGACTTATTGTCAATAGTGTATGACAACTGCCCAACAATAAAGAGGTGCAGAACAAAAATGAACTGGTTTGGTTTGAATGTGGATGCACAGAAGGTCGTCGCCATTTTGTGAAGTAGTTCCCAGTTTGGTATAGGATCTCCCAGACTTGTTTAAGCTGTCCAAGCCACGTTTGAAGTTTCCCAGTTTCTCCTCCTCAGTAGGGAAAGCTCCAGTGCACTATACCCTAACATTGGTTATGGGCCCAGGCAAACAATAGACTTGGGGGAAAGGAAAAGCTGACCAAGGAGACGAAAAACGCAGATCGGTTTTAAGCCTAAGAACGGCGGGTAACGCATGTTGTTGGAGAGACACCCATTACCTGGTAGGAATGCGGCACGACCAAGTAAGTGATTGAATGTTGCTAATATGATTCTGAACTTTAATGACTGCAATATTCAGATGTATTACTGAAGTGATGATCGATTGGTGTACTACGAATATTGTTAAAACTCGTCGGAATATAAATATTACTACAGCGAAATCGTTGAACTGCAACCTATGTGGAGTGGCATATGAGCTGATATTAACGAAGTTACAAAAACATACTGAAGGAGAATCTTTTCATTGTAGTGTTGGTTAAACATTTGGAGTATATGGACTGTGCATGACAATTAAAAAAAAAAAATTGACAAATGGGGATTCCTAAGCATGAGTTATGCGTGTCGCACACTAAAAGTTTTTGTTTAAGTAGTCAAGACTGGGAAGAAGCCATACTCCTGTTGGTCAACTGGTGTTGTGTTTACAAGCAGTAAGCAGTATTACAAATACACCCACACACAGAGTGACTTCAAGGTTGAACACTATTATAACACAAGTGTATGAACTGTTTTACACAAAAAGGACTGTTGTTTAGTGAAACATATTGTCGAATTTCGACCTTCACAGCAGACAGCCATGATGAATGAAGGCAGTTCCAGCGGGGTTCATTTGCGGTTCCCGAAGTTAAACGATCGCAACTATAGAACATGGAAATTCGATATGCAGTGTTTCCTGAATGAGAGAGGATTATACGGATTTGTTGATACGAAATCACCAGAAGATCCGCCAACTCCAGAAGAGGAAGTTGCACATCCTGGTGTGACTCGACAGTATAATTTGAGGCAAGCCCGAGCTTTTGCCACCATCGCCCTGGGTGTGGAGTTGGATTTAAAGACACTTATTAGAACATGCACAACAGCAAAAGAAGTGTGGACCACCTTAGCTTCTATTTTCGAACCGAAGTCAAGAGCCAGGATAGGCCATCTGAGAAAAGAGTTTGTTCTCATGAAAATGATGCAAGGCGAATCTATGGCTAAATATCTGTCGAGGATTCAAAACGCAGTGAACGATTTAGCTGAAGCCGGCAAAGTCATAGATGACGAAGAGTTTTCGTATCAAATGATCTGCGGTTTGCCTCGAGAGTGGGACTCTATTGTTGAAAGGCTGTATGGACTAGCAGATGAAGACTTCGTGCCACAGAAAATTAAAGAGAGTCTGCAGATGGAATATGAAAGAAGGTATCCCACCACACACCAAACATTTCCGGCAGTACAACCGTTTGAAGCAATGACATTTGGTTCCCCAGGGAGATCCCGAGGACGAAGCCGAGGACGTGGTAGAGGGCGTGCAAGAGGACGCTTTGGACAGTCTAGAAGCCCAGCGAGGTCGGACAACACTAGGAAAACAGGTGTTTGTTTTGGTTGTGGAAGTAGTGAACACTATGTCCGTACTTGCCCCAAAAGGAGGACTTCGGAAGAGGCATACTGTAGCGGGTCTACAACCTGGCGTGGGGATGAGATGGAAGCGTACCTGGCCGAAGCCTACCTTGCAGAAGCAAATGCCACCTTTTATGAAATGAAGTTCGCTTTTGACACGGCAGCGACACATCATTTCTGTCGTCATAAGGAGTGGTTCGTAAACTATAGAGCGTTGAAGACGAACCCAGTTTTACTTGCAGAAGGCACCTCGAACATTTGCGGTGTCGGAGATATTGTCTTCGAGACTTGTCATGGAGGCATTACCAAGACGGTAAAGTTATTAAACGTACTCCACGCACCCAACATGAGGCGAAACCTCATCTCGGGGAATAGAATATTTAAAGGTGGTGGACAAATTGTAACTGACGATCATGGCATCGTTGTTCTGAATCCCAAAGGAGATGTGGTATTTAAAGCACCTAATGAGGAGAATTTCTTCATACTTACAGCCCAATTAGCTGACACTTCGACGGAAGCCAATCCTTGCGAGAAGAAGACACCTCAACCAGCTGTCCGCCAGAAAGCGAAACCTGAATCGAGAACAGTGACAAAACAGAGCACCGAAGGTGCTGACGAGTCCAAGAAGAGACCTCCACCGAAGCCCGTTCCGAGGAGGAATGATGAAGAGTCATCAGAAAATCCTCCATCGCAGAATACCCCACGTCAAGACGGAATTACGGACCCAACATTATGGCATATGAGACTGGGGCATTTGAACGAACAAACCATGCGCAAGATGGTTAAAGACAGAAGAGTTAGAGGGATAACCCGTCTATCAGGACCTATGCCCGTTTGCGACTCTTGTCGACTGGGAAAGGCGACGCACGCAAGGCATGTAGCGATCAGCGAAAGAAGATCCAAGGCACCACTTGAACTCGTCCACACAGATGTTTGGGGGCCTGCACCCACGACATCCCATGGAGGATCAAAATATTTTATATCTTTCGTAGACGACTATTCGAGAAGAAGTTTCATCTACCCCATGAAGACGAAAGATGAAGCTTTTGGAAAATTTAAAGTCTTTCTCGCTAAGGCGGAACGCCAGACTGGACGAAAGTTAAAATGTCTCCGGACTGATAACGGCTCCGAGTATTGCGCGGCATACTTCGAGAACGAGCTGACGAGACTTGGTATCAAGGTCGAAAGAACTAACATTTATAGTCCTCAAATGAACGGCGTGGCCGAGAGACTTAACAGGACCTTGATGGATTCCGTTAGGACACAGCTGATCGCAACAAAGTTATCCAATGAATGGTGGGCTGAGCTAATTCTTACAGCTGTGTATTTGAAGAATAGGACCCCCCATTCAGGTCTAAATGATGAAGTACCCGATGCCTTATACTTTGATCGACAACCGACAGTGGGTCATCTTAAGAGAATAGGTTCTCTTTGTTTCGTTTTTGATGAAAAAAGACCACGTAATAAGTTGAGAGCACGATCGAAGCTTGGAGTTATGATCGGTTATGCGACAAAAACCCGAGGTTATCGAATCTGGATACCGGACCAAGGTAAAAGCGTCATACTTGAATCTCTGAGCGTCAAATTCGACGAGTCAAGACTTGGAGTCGATGTTTTAAGCACTGCAAAGCAAGCAACCCAGGAAGGGAAAGATGAAGAGATGTATGGCGAATATGAAGAGGACTTCAATACGTCGCCTTGGCCCGATGTACCTCAGCAGGAACTACCTGAACCTTGTGAGGAGCATTATTTCGAAGAAGGCACTGAAGACCGAGGAAGAGTGCAAGAAGAGTCACCCCTCGATAAAGCACTTGCAGAGGCCCGAGAGAGAGTGGAGCAAGCGGCCAGATACGGAGAGTTTGAATTACCTCAGATTTCCAGAGAAGCAGCCATATACAGTAAACCTCTACCCGGTTGGGAAAGAGAGGTGGCTTTCCGGCAATCCGGAAGAGACATTGGTAAAGCATGTATTTATTACCGTTACACACAAGGACCTAGACAACGATCAATGGCAGATGTCGAGAAATTCTGCAAAAAGAAGCAGTTACCTTTTAATCCTGTACGTTTTGATTTCTACACCAAGAACACAAAGACTGCTAAAGGCGATCCAGTGCCAGCACCACGGTCTCCTCAGAAGAAAACCCAACTTGTAGACGAAGGGGAAACTGACGGTATCGAGTTTGAAGATAGTACTGACACGCAAGATTATTATTCCCCTGTCGCCTCCGACACTGAGATGGAAGGAAATGACGAAGCAGCAGGTGGAGAGCCAATACGGAAACTATTCAACCCAGAGGCATGTTGCGCCGAAATAAGGATACCCGAATCCTATGAGGAAGCTGTCAGTTCCCCCAATTCCCACAGTTGGCAACAAGCCATGAACGAGGAAATGGATACCCTCAGGAAGAGGAAAGTCTTTACCAAAGTAAAGAAGCCAGTAGACAAGAAGATCATAGGATCCAGATGGGTCTATACTGTCAAAGAAGATGCAACGAAGAAGTCATTGCGATATCGCGCACGACTAGTAGCTCAAGGGAACACCCAAAAACGTGGAGTGGACTATTTTGACACTTACTCCCCCGTGATAGCTTTCACACTAGTGCGACTATTTTTTATTTTATTAGTCGTTTGTTGGGGATGGACCAGCGCACATCTTGATGTGAAGTGCGCCTACTTATATGGCAACCTAGAGGAAGAAACTTTTCTAAAACCAGCACCGGGATACGGAGATCCGAATCAATCGTCTTGGAAGTTACATAAAGCGTTGTATGGTTTACATCAATCCGGACGTCGTTGGTTTGAAGAGTTGGATACTACTTTTAAAGAGCTTAACTTCAAGAAGTTGTTAGCTACAAATTGTATATACTTGTACGGAAGAAAAGCTGTCGTACTTGTATACGTCGATGATCTTGCCATATTTGCAAGAGATGAAGCAGTGAAGAAAGAAGTGATTGCTCTCATCGCAAGTAGATTTGACATCAAAGACCTTGGAGAAATGAGAAAATTTCTCGGTGTTGAATTTGAGAAGCAGAAAGGTAGATGGAAAATACACCAGCAATCATACATCAACAAGCTTACGAAATTGTTCGGCCTGGAAAATGCCAGAAGAGCGCTTGTTCCATTGGATGTAGGAGTCACTTTGCAGAAAGGCAAGAAGCAGGAGATAGGGGTGGTTGAGACTACCAACTACCGATCCCTGATAGGAGCGTTGATGTATTTAGCCACAAGGACCAGGCCTGATATATTGTACGCTGTAACAGCCTTGTCACAATATAATACTGGACCTACCTTAGACCAATGGAGATGTCTACAACGTGTATTAGTCTATGCCATGACTACGAAAAACCTAGGTATTGACTGCGAAGCTAACTCAGGAACTCCTGCCCTCATATATTATACTGATAGTTCCTGGGCTTCAAACATTGAAGATCGCAAGTCTTGGTCGGGGTTTGTAGGTTTTTTGGCTGGCATCCCAATCACCTGGAGGGTCCAAAAACAAAAATGCATAGCACTCTCGACGATGGAGGCCGAGTTCGTTGGGATGGCCAATGCTGTGATGGAAATTAAGTGGATGACCTCTATCACCAAAGAACTATCATGGTTAGGCCTTGATGTGCCTGTGCCTTTATACTGCGACAACGAGTCGGCCATAGCTTTTGCGAGAGACAACTGCGAACATTCGCAGAGCAAACATATAGACATAAGATACAAATTCGTCCGTGAAGCGGTGAACGACAAGATTTGTGTACTTCGCTACGTCAGAAGCAAACAGAATATCGCAGACATTTTCACTAAAGCTCTGCCTAGAGTGACACATGAGAACTTGAGACGAGCTTTGGTTAACTAAACTCGTATGGACTGTTCAGTGAATGGACTGTGAAGAGAAGTGAAAACCATACATGGACTGTTTATATTAGACTGTAACCATGGACTGTTTTGGAGAGTTGCCACACCTTTTTCTGTTTGTACGTTGATGAAGGACACAAGGACTATCCAAAAAGGGGTGGCAATGTTGGACAATATGTGTGTTTTGTAACGTCCTAGTGTTGTGTGATTACAATGAGATGTTCATCAGAACTGTAAGTAGGAAATAATACTTTATTCCTAGTTGTAAACCTTAGTTTTATTATCAGCCTTAGGCCTTGTAATGTAATTACCTTTATTAGCTTTATTAGCCTTGGCCTGTATGTATAGAGGAGGCATTGTACATATGACTCTTGGGCTGATGACCGGAGCGGGTGAGCCCCGTATAATGAGGACATGGTTGGTCCATGCTGTACTGGCTAGATGTGAGGTGAGCAGAGAATGTGCTCTAGTTATGTTTCATGTTTTTATCTTTATTCAAAGAATGAATAATGAACTGTTGTTGTGTTAGCATGAGTTCTGAAGTCAAGAAGACTTATTGTCAATAGTGTATGACAACTGCCCAACAATAAAGAGGTGCAGAACAAAAATGAACTGGTTTGGTTTGAATGTGGATGCACAGAAGGTCGTCGCCATTTTGTGAAGTAGTTCCCAGTTTGGTATAGGATCTCCCAGACTTGTTTAAGCTGTCCAAGCCACGTTTGAAGTTTTCCAGTTTCTCCTCCTCAGTAGGGAAAGCTCCATTGCGCTATACCCTAACAGGCATGGCACCTTATGAAATGGATGATTCAGTTGCTGCGTTACCGCCACCCACCCTGGCCCCTGCTCCCACCGTTCCGGTTCCTGCTTCCATTGGGTGTAGCCCAAATCTTCTACACGATGCTCCCGAATCCTGCGGGGAACTCTTGGCTAATGAAGCTGCTGGTTGCCCCGTGGATGACGTGCATGTGGCAGCGCGTGACATGGCGGAGTTTGTTGCCGCTGCAGGTGGGCATGTTGCTCACTCATCGCCAGAAGTGGGTGCCGCCGCTAACTGTGAAATGTGTGCTCATTATGACCAACTCATTCCCGCTGACGTGGTTGCTTCGCCGGTGAATTACCAGTTGTGGTTGACTTGCACGGGTTGGGTGTGCGCCCTGGTATTGTTGTGGCTATTCTATAGTCATCGCACCCACGGTGCGTGTGCCGGAATCGGTGGTTTATCGCACCCCGATGTAGTGTTTGTTGTTATGGTTTGGCCTTGTTTGATTGACGCTATCCCTGTGGGAACTAAGACCTTTATGGCATGTGTTGGTGGCAAGTCCTTCGTTGGCAAATTTTCTAGGTTTTTGTGTTTTGGACGGTGCTTTTGTTATGCTGTTGGCTATTCTGGTCTGGTTTTTTTTTGGCTCTTTTGGTCGCGTGCTACGCCTTGCGAAATTGTTACTTGGTTTAACATGTTTTTGTTCTTGGTTTACGGGCGGACATCTGTGGCTGTACGATTTATTTGCGTTGGGATTTTGTCACGTGGGTGTTACGTTGTTATTTTGCATTGTGCTTCGAACTTATTTGGAGGCTTTTGGGGTTATATTGCTTGCTTCTTGCTGCAGAAACTTGCTTTATGATCTTTGTGCACTTGGGTCTTTTGCTTTACTGCATTTGCTGTTGTCTTGTTTGTTGTTGTTTGTTGTTGTTGTTGTTGTGGACTCAACAGGCCGGTAACAATTTTGACACCCACACTTGACATCCGGGCGCAGCCGGGTAAAAACGCTAGTTAATAAATAAATCAGACTTGTTACATGGTTTAGGTTACGTAAGTTTCAACTAACCTTAGCTGCAGATCATTTGTTAACTTAATTGTTAAGTTAACAAATGATCTTATTGTTAAAATAACAACTTACTCTCAGGGGTGTAACTATCCAGGTGCAGTCGGTGCATTCCTCCGGGGCCCCCGACTAAAGGGGGGCCCCCGGAAGGTTAAAAAATATAAAATAATATTACATTTTTTCCTATACATGATTTACAGCATTTTACAGTGTATGGGGCCTGACTACAACCTGCTGCCCTGGGGCCCCCACAAGTGAAGTTACGCCCCTGAATGATCTTATTGTTAAGATAGCTAATTGCCTCTAGTTAACTTAATTGTTAACTTAATTGTTCAATTTTGAATTTGTAATAATAAACCTTAAATAAGATATAAAATAAAACTCAAGGAAAAAAAAGTAAACAATTCATATAAACAGTAGGCTATGGCATGCGGTTGGTGGATCAGGGTTAGGCTGTTGACAAGTCCATTTGCACATGTCTCTTAAGAAGAAAAGTAGTTTCACGATTTTATTAGTTAAAAGGTCATGCACACATTAAATGATTCTAGGGAAAAAGCACGGGGAAAAAACAATGGAAGAAAAAGCCTGGATACACCGTAAAAAAACGATGAAAAAAAAATTTTGAACATGAAATAAAGTTTAAAAAAGTTTCATGCGAATATTTTGAAATAGTGTGGTTGCTGCATCTTAGTGTTTAGACACTAATGCAAAACTAAGTCAGTAAATAGCTATAGATAACGTAAAAGTTGGATAAAGATAAAGAAAAAATATGCTATTTTGCAGAATCGTCCGCGTGGCGTTTAGAAAATGTGAGAGAGAAAGAAACAAGAAAAATGTTGTACGTGCCGTGGGCCACACTGCACACTTACATAACGATTGACATACACGTAGATAAAAACCAGTTCAGTTTGCCCAACATCGTCACAAAACGTCTTTCCAACTCCAAAGTCCATAATCCAGCTACAACAAATTTTTAAACAAGAGAGAGAAACTTCTTTTTATATACATTCCTTTAAACTACCATCATTACTAAATCTCAACTATCCTAAAAGTTAATCCATACTTACATCCAATCAACAAAAGGAGAAGTCAATGAGCAAATGCCATCCCAATTCAATTCAACAAAAAGAGCTCACTCCCACCCGTTTTATACAGTACTGAGACAGTCCACATTAAAAAGAGGGGTAATGGTACATTTATCGACTACCTTCTTTTAGAAACTCATTCCATTCGACTAGGCTAATTGGTCGATTAATCAAATGATTATTAAGCTTAGTCTCATCACGCAAAATAAACAAACTTTCAGCATTCATTCTAGTTTTATAATGTTTCTCTCGACATAAAATCTTAACATTATCAAAATCGGGCTCATGACCAGTATTTTGTAAATGCAAAAACATAGAATTATTTACATTCTTATTTTTTATTTCCGATTTGTGAGACGATAAACGATTTTTTAATTTTTGTTTAGTGGTGCCATAATATGTCGTCAAGCACTCCTCATCTTAACATGGTACATTATATACAACATTTTTAACATGACCCAAAGGTGTTTTAGGTGGTCTTTCCAGAGAATATTGTTGACCAATATTACTATGTTTTGTAGTAACAATTTGCAAGTTGTACATTTTTTCTATTTTTTGCAATTTCTCTGTAACCCCTCTCACATACGGCAAGAAAACCCGATTATTTTTTTGTTCGTATCTTTTGGCTTGATTTTTAGCCCATGCCTTATTTATAAATCGTTCAACCAGATTCCATGGAAAGCCATTCTTAACATATTTCCTCCGCAACTTCTCAAATTCCATTTCCAACACTTCACCCTTATCACTCGTGTTTCGAAACACTCGTCTAACTTCATTTTTTCCCTTGTTCATGTTTGGTATTCGATTTATCGTTAGGTCAAGGAACGTTATTTGCCCTTTTTCATTTTCTTCCTCAGATGTGAATTTTAGACTCGGGTGCTGGATGTTTAATGCTCCTTTAATTGCGTTATGTTTTTGCTAAATGGGTACCCAGAGGATGTAATAAACAAAACACTACAAAATAGTTGGTTGAAAGAAAAAAATACACGGAAAAACAATAAGCCAAATTGTACAACTAAGCTACCTGGTGAAACGAGCAAAAATGACCATGAAAACAAAATAAACCAAACACAAACCATAGAAGAGAGGAGTGAGGGGAGCTATACAAGAAGACAAAAAATGGGTTGGAGTACCCTACATTAAAGGGTTGTTCGAAGAAACAAGAAGGATCCTCAATAATAACAACTTACGACTCGCACCAAAAATGAGTAAAAATTTAGGAAACTGCATCATGACTAAAAAATTAGATGTCGACAAACAAAAAAATAACACACAGGACAATACAACGGGAGTGGTGTACTCCCTGCCCTGCGGAGGATGCAAGAAAGTCTACGTGGGCCAAACAGGCAAAACGCTCAAAACACGTATAAAGCAACACGAACAAAACATCAAAGCAAACCAAATGACAAGTAACCTAACAAAACATTGTTTTGAAGAAGGACATAAACCTAACTTCCAGGAAGCTAAAATCGAAGCAAGAGAAAAAAACTTAGGTAGGAGATTGCAACATGAAGGAGTTGTGACGGCGCTGATAGGGGAATGATTAAGAAACAAGCGTCAAAGTAATGCAGTATTAAACAAAGGCGCAGGTAAATAATTAAGATAAATCGTCTCTTGTAATTTTGCATTGTATAACTGGTATCTCTTCGTTCTATTTAGTGCTGTGTTATCCATTTATTTCAGAAATAAGATACTGCAATGTTTGTAATGTTTGTATGGACTTCGCACTGCTCCCAGTTGTTGATTTCTCTGCATCCGGTACAATACCCTCTACTCGAAATTGCCTGGACTAATGCTCAACGATATGCACACTACACTGGTTGAACTTTTTAATTTGCTGTTGACTCAAACTTGGAACTCTGTTGGACTAGCTAAGTTACGTGTTTTATTTTTATTTTTAAAACTGACTTTTTCTGTTGGCTTTTTAATTTCATTGTGAACATTCGTTGCCTTTTTCGTTTGCACTAAATCCACCAATTTTTTTTGCTAGATCCGCCTGTTGTCTTACATGCATTACTTGGGCTCTGTCTGATTTGACTTTTTTGTGATCGCTGCGTTAATCAGTTTTTTTAAATAAGTGCGTGGCCTTTTTTGGTTTTCACTACAACAGTCTGATTTTAGTTTTTTTTCAATACGTCAGCTGGCTTTGCCGTGTATCCTCCAAATCATTTAACGCCATATTCGTACTTCAGACAGCAGGTTAAAGAGTGTCTCGTTGAGTAGCTAAAAATTCTTCCAAAAAACCAATGACTGCGATAAGAATTGTACAGGTTTCGTTGTAATCCATGATAGAAAGTCCTAATTAGTAATGAAAACCAAAATTAGAGGACACCTTTGATTTAGAATACGTACTGCAAGAAATTCTGGACTTACATTTTTAACTTAACTATGCCCGGAGCTTTTTTTAAGGTATTATCAAAATTTGACCAGCATTTTAAATTATTACTTAACTATCCGAACTGCCCGGCTTCGCCCAGGGTCATGGTACCCTCCACCCCCGCCTTCCCGCCCGCCCATCC
>JAQGAL010000010.1:0-17820 GCA_034697385.1 Lithobius mutabilis | reverse complement strand
AATTGAGAGCCCCAAGCAGAGCAGTTCAGAGAGTTCAGCAACCACTGTTCCACCCAGTGCTGTGAGCACTAACAATAAAGCATTGTTAGACAAGTTTGCTGACTTTTTGAGAGACAGAGATCAAAAAGATCTTTCTGAACCAAGCCTCACTGTTGGTGAGAAACTGTTCTCTGCCATGGAGAAGTGGATCTTGACCCCACAAGATGGTCAACCAGATCCCAATGTATCCGAACTTTTAAAACAAGTTCATAACCCCACATATGTTAATGGCTAAATAATACTAACCCTCATATAACCAGTGCATAAACTTTATGTAAATATTTTAAATTCAGGCGGTTAGGGACAGACCAGGAGAGTAAAAGGGTCTGAAAATTGGTAATTCGTGACGACCAATTTGCCGTATCCCAGTCACTGGAAGGATGTGTGCATGGATTTGCCACATTCAAGAGTTGTTTGTGTAACAATTCAGGCGGTTAGGGGCAGACGAGGAGGTCTGAAAATCGGAAATAGCGACGCCCGATTTTTCCGTACCCCAGTCCTGGAAGTGTATTAATTAGTAATACACAGTGGAAGTTGTTTGTGTAACAATTCAGGCGGTTAGGGACAGATCGGGAGGAAATGATCTGAAAATTGGTGATTCTTGACGGCCAATTTCCGAATCCTAGTCATGGGTGGTTTGTGTAGCAAACCAAAGGAGTTGTAAGACACCAAGAGCGGTTAGGGGCAGAGAATGGGTTGAGGTTCTCTGAAAATAGGAGACTCGTGGCGTCCTAATTTTTCCGTTCCCCAGTCACAAGAAGTGGTTAAACACAGGTTTCCCACTTAGATAGTACGGAAGGTTTGTACATAGGAGTTTGTACAACTAGGCCAGGAGTAGATCAGAGTGAATGATCTGAAGTTGGAAGCTCATGGCTACCAACGCCATACTCCAGCCATTAGAAGCGTTCCAGGCGTGTGATGCGGAACCAGACAGGAGTGATGTCAGCTGTACACTCCTTAGCCAATGTAGAGCATCCTTTAGGATCAGATCCTGTCAATCCCTATGCGGATTGCCGGAGTCAAACCTAAAAGAGCGAATTGGGAGAGTATGGTTCTGTGTTTGTTAACAGGAGAGAACCAGTGTAAAGCAACCAGGCCCAAGCCTAGTGCTTGTGAGAACTGATTGTAGTCACAATCAAGTGGTGCACAAAGCTGCAGTCATAAGCAGTGCGAGCACCAAAAGTGAAAGTGTGTAAATAAGGAATGTAAATAATTTGTGTCTAAACTTAAAAATAAATATATTTCAGGAAATGAGCATACTAAATCCTCTAGTTGCGAAAAGCTCCTAGAAGGCTGGCTCAAACCTGCAGTCTGACATACAATCATTAATTAGTCAACTGGCCGATAGCAAGGCAAATTGCTAGGAAAACAGTTTGGAAACCCAGTTTCTGGTCTGAACTTGAGAACAAACTTTCAATGCAGAGCAGAGGCTGGTTAAAGTAAAATTTTGTGTAAATAATGCAAGTGTAAGATCTGCTATTCACTAGAATTAGGATTAGCAGTAAGTGTTTGTAATTGTGGTAAATATTGTAAAATAAAGCACCTGCATGAAATCGCATGTTCATTAATGGTTTAACTTGACTGTTCACAATTGATAAACCCACTCACTTGAGTAGAATGGTTCCTAGTTACGGAAATAACTAGAGGAGTGGGAAATAGGCCACAGTAGAGAGGCCTATAGGCTATGAGCGACTCTAGAATACTGTCTTTTCAAGATAGCTAGATCCGCAAATCGGCGCCACATAGTTTCTGGCAAAGCAGAAGGCTATGCCAGCACGGAGAATGGCACCAGCAGTAAGGCCTATCAAGCTTCAAGCTCCATAGGGACTTGCTTGAGCCCAAGAAAGGTAAAGGGAAGAACATTGGACTCTGACACTTGACCTAGTCAAGTCCACCAGATGTCTACAACGTTCAAGAGTAGCACAGGCTTCCCTAACATCGTAATCCTGAGCTCCACCCCTTTACCAATAAAGTGAAAGTGCTCCCGCACGTTATCAATTCGGTATTTGTTTTAAGTACTTAGGTGACAAGCTCACTTTAGGCTAAAAGGGGAACAGTCAAGAGTTAAAATTTTTATATTAATTTTGAATATCTAATATAGGCATAGTTGTGTAAATAATAGGGAACGGTAATGGCAAGTAAGGTGACAAATAGTGTAATTTTCTTTTGCTGCAACAATCTGTTTGCCGCAAAAGAGTGTGAAATATCATTCCGCAACCATGGTTATTAAGCCCTACAGAAAACTGCCTTATAAAAGACAGCTGAGGAGGCTATACATACAACCAGGTTGCGAGGAGTGAAGTTAATAGGCTTATGGTACGAGAGTGACCAGGTTGAGATCCTGTTCATTAGCCTATCAACTAAGCGTCAATGTTGATTAACATTGAGAACCGGCAACCAAAGCCAACTGGATAGAAGAGTTGCCAGTCAACTTAGTGTTCAGCACAATGCTGTGAGATACTAATACGGTCAAAGGACCAACCCTCATGTCATTCTCTGACATTCAAAACATCTGCATTAAAACCCAGATGTAACAAGTTGAGTTATCTCAACCGGTATTCACCTACCTTCCCTAGTGAATACAGGAACCTGTCTGCAACAATATATTATCATATTTTAACAGGTTCGTAACGTGTTTGCATATTAACCTAGCAACACCGTAATCTGGCTATTCTACTCGGATTAAATAGCTGCAGATATACTCTTGAGGTAAACAGAGAGAGAAATGGGTTAAGTGGAGCCACCGGAATCAGATAAGCTAGCCCTAGAACGGACTGACTTATGCTGAGGGTGATAAAAGAAATGCCGAGAGAAAGGCAAGTAATTAGTGATTAGCATCTGTTCTGATCATCACCGGTGAGATACCAGTGATCAAAACAGAGTGCCCAGAGTATGTACTAGAGGATTGCAAGGCAAAGTCAGGTCAAAGACCAAAATAGGCCTAATACCTGTACTTTGTTGCTTGCAGATGCGGTCAATTGTGGAGAAGATTGTGTGGTTTGTGGCCATTCTGGTGCCTTTGGCGGCTGCCAACACCACTGGGACAGCTGCCAATACTACTGTGACTCCTACAGTTACAACTACTGTGGAAGCAGAATCAACCACACCTAATCTAAATGAAGCACCGTTATACACGATTGAACTCTGCAACTTTGTGGAAGGAAAGAAGTTCTGCCACACCCAAACCACGACCCGTGGAATGACCATGCCCTCAAACTTTTGTGGACATGGAGTAAATTGTGAAGCCTGTGTTCTCGGGTGGCAGACGAGAGTCGTACTACTTGACAATACGCTGGCTGAACCCCTTGAATTTACTTTCAGACAGCATGAAAATAGTAAAGGAGGGGGTACAATGTATTCGTGTTCTCGTCCAGGGATTCCGGAATGCGGTTGTTCCAAGATCCTTCCCTGCAGCGGAACACCCGACTATTGTAAGCAAGTGCAATGTGACGCAACGAGCCCTTGCAAATGCAATATTGTAAAGTCAACCAACTCTGTGTTTATAAAACATGATCGAGGAAACATAACAGATGCTTTTCTAGCATCATACCGCGTTTGCCTATTTAATGTAACTGAATTGTATACCCCCAGATTACAGCGAAGGCATGCGGTTTATGTCCCCCATAATCGACGACATAAGCACCACCACCACAAAAGACATCTTCTCAGTGAGGATGAAGCGGCTATTGAAACCCCGCGTGGGAACATTAAATTCAAATCCCCAGTCATTACAGTAGACGGTGCCGGTATTATCATACTCAGGAAAGGTGGATTGGAATATTCTAAACAGATTAGCGAGAATGATACAACTCAAGTTTTAATCCCAGAGGAGTATTTGCTAACTTCAGGTGATATTTGGGTAGTTTTAGTTAAAAAGAATGGTGTTAGTATAGAGGCAAAAATTTCCCATTGTAGGGAAACCATTTTGTTCAAGATTAGACTGTATCTTTTGTTTACGAGCAATTTACTGCAGACACTGCCTTCCGACCCAGGTAGTTTGGATAGGCTATGCGGTTTCATTCATAGCTTTTGGAATTGTAATGTGGTACATTAAATTGATAGTTATAACCGTTTGGCAAGGGATCCGAATGTTCTTCATGATTTTCTTCCTAATTTACTGGGGAGCGAGAGGGAGCATCCGCGGAACCATGCTATTAGGCTACATTGTGGGCGAAAAAGTTCGAAATCTGGCAATCCACGCTAATGAAGGCATGGAAAGGGCCGCTAGAAGAGCTCAACGACCCCAACAGCTAGCTTTAACAGTGGCAATCATCCTGTTTGCCCTCACCTTAGCTTTACCTAAAATTAACGCACAGTGCTCAGAGCACCGAATGATTACATCATCAGCCCGCGAATGCACCACGACCAAACTCGGAACTGAGTGCAAAATAAGCCAACAATTACAGGTTACTCTAACTAACTTAAAGTACTCCATTTGTTTGTGGTTCTTAGACGAATCGGAAAATTCGGTCTTTCAACTGATGCTTGAATTTAAAGAAGTGGAATGTCTTTGGCATAGTGAGCTCCTATATTTCACGTTCCCTACTTCGTTACGCTTGAATTCGCAAATAGCATGCCCACAAAATGCCCAGTGCTCTTGGGGGCTCCATTGTAGGAGAGGGTATCGCTTTGAAACATTAACAACGGAAGCAGATTCATATAGTGGTTTCTTAAACTGCAGAGCTGCAGCCCCCACCTCAGGATGTAACATTATCACTTCTGACGCGTGTTTTCATTATAAATATTACTTTATACCCGATCATCAGAAAACTTACAGCGTACATTCAATTAGAGGAGCTCATTGTCAAAGTATCATAGAATTAAGTATGCTTAAAAATACTTCAGTCGAGAAACACATTGTTAAACGACAGGGAAGTTACGGAAACATTCAAATCACTCCGTTAGGAAATTTAGATCAGGACCTAGAGGTAACAGATAAACATTTAATTATGCGCGTAACTAACCCCGCAGAAAGTTATCTGGACTCAGCGTCGAGTTCTCACCGACCCCAAGCAGGCGCGATAGGAGATGTACAGTCAGCGGAAATTTATTCAAATACGTTTGATTTTGACTCCAAAATGGTACAATGTGACAGTTTTGAACAACATTTACGATGTCACAAAATTGACTCATTTCTGGATAAAATGGTAACGGACAAAATTAGCATTCTCCCAATGGTTTGGGCGAATCATAAATTTTTTATTGCACCTGACAGGCAATTACGCTCAACTCTAGTGCAATCCGCTCCCGTGATCGTGCATCTCAGTTTCTCAGATTACAAAGTCAGTTTAGAGCATACAATGGTGTGTCCCACCATTATTAAGATCTTAAAGATCGACGGGTGCTACAACTGTAAATCAATGGCGGAAATGGTAGTCTCAGCAAAATCAACTTGCCTACCGGGATTTGTTCAAGTCGAATTCCTAGATATTCCGATATCGACCAGAGCAGTATATCTAGACTCAGTACCAACCGAAATCCCCATCTCATTCAGGATGGACACGGCGTGCACTGACGAGAGACTGTGCTTAGTATCTCGAAGCTCTAGAGCATGTGAACCCGTTTCATTTTGTTTAGACGCACCAAAGATTACCGTGGGTGAGCCCTCGATAACTTCAGTTTCCGATAAGGCAGGCTATGCGATTGCAGACTGGCCAGCATTCTGGCAAGTGTTTAGTTTTTTGTCAGGATTACCCGGTACTCTAAAGTGGATAGTTTTGGCTATTGCAGGAGGCCTATTGGCAGCATTCATAATCTCTATTTGCATGACCCTATGTTTCAAAAAATAAAGTAAACTAAGGAAACGCGATAAAACTGCCAAATTGCCCACTTGTCAACAACTTACCTCAAATGCATCCAATTCTGAATGCCAAAGATGCCAAAATCACAGCCACAATGTTACATAACTTGAGGCTATTGAGAAAATTAAATCTTCAATGAAACTGCATGGCATATCCCATATTATGCTAATGGTGAAGAGATTATGTATTCATTCAAGTCACCAGAGTGACTAGTTAGTCGTAGAGGCCTTAGGCCCATAGAAATAAGTATCTTTAACTTTAGTTAATGGTGGAGGGTTACAAATTAAATAACAGTAGAATTATACGCCAGTAGGCTATAATTAGGGAATAAAATACTCCGGATTGTGGAAGCAACCAGGCAGTTAGAATTGTTCAACGACATAAAAAACATCCAAACTCAATAGAAGTATGTCAATACCTGTAACTGTGTAACCAATAACCTCATTTACCTGATTTAACAAGCAGAGAGCCCCAGTGCTCCAACCTGTGTTAAATTAACGACGAGTCGGGACAGCTTATCTAAACTTAAAATTAATTATGGAAAAATAAAACAAGATATAAACAATACAAACATGTGAGTACAGAGTAAACATCCAATAGATGGAAATGGTATTGGTGTCAATAACCTATTTACGCCAGGAATCAAATCTACAGTTAAATAAGTTGACAAATAGTTAGTTTAGAACATAAAAAATTGATCAACCTTATACCCTAACTCAAGATAAACCAAGCCAAGTTAAAATAACATTACTGGGAAATTTTAATGAAAATAGTGACACTAAAGAGCATAACTGTAAATATAGAAGACCATCTTCAAATAAAATAATAAACTCTCAGTAGGCTTAGATACAGTTTTATTTTTGTGTATAATCCATATACAACAAAATGCAAGTTATAGCCTATGATCAAAATAGTATAAACGAGAAATTCGCGATATGTGAATCTTCTCCTACCAAAACCTTGAAACTTGTACCATCGTGCTAGGCTGATCCCTTCAAACCTTCAAGATTCCATCTTGAACGCCAGGTCCCACAGGCAGCAAGGATCCAAAATCCAGATTTGTCTGAAAATATATAACAATAAATTAATTAAGAAATCTCCATAAGAAAACCATATTAAGTATTCCCATAGTTCCATTAAATAAAGCCAAATTCCAGTTTATAAAAATAAAATTCCATTAAATAAATCCAAATTTATAATCCAAATCAAATAATCAAATTTGTAAATCAAATTCCAGTTTTGTGTAAATCAAATAATCCAATTTATAAAGCAAATTCCATTTGTAATTCGATTCCGTTTTTCTACATAAAACAATCTCATTTGTAAAATCAAAATCCCATGAATACCCGACTTTGATACACGCAGATTAACAACGAATCTTATTGGGTTATGGCTAGAGAAGGGAGAAATGCAAGTTCAAAGTTCAGAAAAACGGAGCACGGGAAAAAAATAATCTGCAACGCATGCGCAAAGGCAGCAAGAATGCAACTTACCTTTTGCCCCAGGCAGTTGGTCAGCACGGCTAGGTAGAGAAAACCAGTTGCGCATCCCCTCCCCTTCTTCTTCTTGAAAGGGGGGAAACAAGCATCTTCCCTCAATCTTTTGTTAGCCGCCATTTTGAGAAAAGACGGCCCCTGAACACAGAAAATCAAAATTATAATCCCCACACTTCAAATTTAGCGCTATTTTTCGCTGATCGCAACACTATGCTATCTAGTAAAATTTTAAATTCATTTCAAACTACCCGCCTTGGGTAGATAGCCTACGATGATTTGCGCATTTTGGCACTGATCTAAACTCATGCATTATCCACAACCAAGATTGCAGCTTTGGCGAACACTCCATTATTAAAACTTTAATTAATATGATATTTATACGAAATTCACAAATGGGCGGCAGAATAGTGTAGCACGAGATGAATACACTGTAACAGTACTATGCGTAATACTATGTATCAAAAAGTAGCACATTGAATACAATTAGCGACACCGCTATACATTCAATTATAGATTATCCAAATTATAGTTCATTGGCTACTGATAAATTGTTATAGCGATAGGAAAATTGGTTAACAATGTTGGCTCGGCTATGATAGCAATGCAATGTCTTAATCATACCTGGAGGAGGCGATGTGCTTGAACGTTTGTTTATAGTTGCTGGTCGACCCTTGAACCACCCTGGCCAAGATCGAGCCCCAAATGCAGTAAACAGCCACCTGTAGACGTGACTTCAGGGCCTCCTCGACAAGCCTGGAACACGTGCCGCCATCTATCGAGCGATTGGGACATCACGCCATAGGATCTTCGTCTCCCAACAGCAAAATGGCCGGTACCGAGCAGTTGTTTAGAAATAAACAACCAATGAACTTTTCCCGCCAGCATACAACTATAAAAGAGCGAAAATTGAACTTCAGGAGGAAACTTCCAACAATCAAAGATTTCCCCCAGCCACACAGCGATGACCACCGATCTCTATGTGTGAATCCAGACTTTCCACAACGAAAGTGAAGTGTCATTTCCGTCCGTGCAACGATGACCACCGATCTATATGTGTGAATCCAGACTTTTCACAAACGAAAATGAAAGTCATTTCCAGCCATACAACGATGACCACCGATCTCTATGTGTGAATCCAGACCCCCGAGGTGAAAACATTGCTTACATTTCCAAACTATTTACAGACTGTGAGTGGTGTATCAAAACAAGAAAAAATAAACACTGTTTTCACCCAACTATTTACAGACTGTAATATCCTACTATTACGAAAGAAACATGGAGGTTGTTTCCATATTCCTCGTCACTTACAAGGAAGCGAGAATCACACTCAACTACCATCCCAACTTGTGAACACTATAAAACTGACAGTGAAAGTGCCATTCATATCTACCATTTCACAATCCTACACTCAAACCCCTCATCCGTTTTCACTCCTGAGCAAACCAGAAATCCCCGGAGGGAATGTGGTAAGAGACTAATCTACTACGAACTTTGTTCTTCGGGCGAAAGTCTAAGGGAGGGAGAGTGTAAAGATGCAGTTGTCGTTCAACTACAATCTTCACGACAGACATTACAACAACAATACATAGTGACCAACAATAATGAGCACCGTACAAACTTTCTACAAACAATAAACAATCCCCAAGGAAACAGACGAAATAACTTTCGTCACTCTGTTATTGCGAAACTGATTATAAAAACAACCATTTTGTGCTTCGTTTGTATTCAAAAAACCAATATCTGCATATCCAACTAAATATTACAACTAAAGTGTACACCAACACATGAACTATTATTATGTAAACATGGTTAATCACCCGTAATATATGACTAGCCTACACAGTTATCATATCTATAGCCTATAGGTCAATTATAACCATTGTAATAGTAAGGAGCAATGCTTATGCATTTTTATGTATTCACGGAACTTGTCCTTGCACACCATTGTTATTGATTGCACATAATTATTGGCGACGGACAGTCTCATAATATGCCTTGCCCAGAGAAACTAGTGCTTACCGATATATCAAAATTCTAAATTAAACCCCAGCGATCCAACAAACCCAAAAAATCTATTAAAAACCCAAAATTAGCCATTTTCGGAAATACAGCCTACTTTGGGACACAACGGATTTTCGGGGAGAAAAGAGCAATCCAGGAAGCAAAATTGACTTCCAGGTTGCTGGCCCTGAGGTTCCATTTCTCGTCCGTTCTCACGGCCCAAAGTGGGACTTGAACTCACAACTGAGGTGATCACCCCCAAGTTTTACGGAAGTCCCTCGCTAGCAGCGTTTCTCCTCCCCCCTTGTTGAACTTCAGGTCGATTACCTAAAAATTCCCCCCGCCTGCTAGAGGTGAGAGCACGGCCCCTATGACGTCATAGCTGGTGACCCAGGTTGCGTGCAAACGCAGAACAAGTACTCAAAGGGGTCCCCACCTATATATGTCTTGGGCCGGCTCTGCAAAATTGTCTATTGCCACCAGTCTGCTGACTGTGGTGTACCCCTGCTATACCTGCTATACAAGCGATAGAGTTGGATTGCTGAGGTTGGACAGACGACAGTTAAGCGATTAAGATTGGACTTGCGCTTCGCACAGCTGAGGCTAAGGCAAGGAACGAACGGCCCAGGACAACCACTGACTTCCTAACAAATAGGGTAAGCGCATTGTTTTGTCTGGGTAATGCGGTTGGATGTTGTATTGTCGTCAAGTGAGCCAAGTTAATACTGATTAATATTTGTGCTATAGTATAACGATAATTCCGTGAGCAATTAGCGAGTCCTTGATTTGTGTGCTTTTATGACAAGTCGAAGTATTAACTTACTGTATAATTAGTAGAGTTACGTCTGTGTTAACTACTTAAGGTCTTAGTGAAACGATTAATTCTCATAGGAAGCATTAATAGTTACGTTTTATTTGACATCAGTGACATTTAAGAGTTAGTGATACTAACATATCACATTAGTGTGTATATCTGCTCAGTAACGCGAGCAGTCAGGCTAGAGAAAATAAAATAGCATTGCAAGGTTTTTTCAGTCCGAAGTACAAATTGTGTAGCGTTTTTCTTTTCTGCCAACCATTATAAGTGTCTTACTGTCTTCTAAACTTTGATAACCTGTCCGGGCAAATCCCTACGGATTATTGTCTGGGTTAAATAAATTTCGTTGCCGCGTGTCTTGGGTAACTATATAAATATCGCCTGAGGCAGAACAGCGCGACAACTGGCGCAGTCGACAGGATTAATTTGGAAACAGTAAAAGACACGTCCTTTTTATTCCCCGGAATTAGCCATAAGGCTAAAGGGTATTAATTTTAACGGTAAAACCAAAATTTTTGTCAAACCTTACAAGCCAATGGGCTTGAGTGTCAGACAGACTTTGGATTTAGAAGTGGACGTAGCCCATGAGTTGGTTACGTGTCAATTTGACGCAGTACATCGTGTTTATCGAAAAAATTACATTTCTCACTTTTTAAAGTGCCGGAAATTAGATAGTCGACGAACAGCGGAGAAGGCGTGTATTCCCCTTCATCCAAGTCAGGGATATTATCTACAACAGGCCGAGAAGCTCTCCAAACTAAAGTTAGAATTAGAGGGAAAAAGCATTAGTACTGTAAAGGAAAGCCCCTGCAGGAATTGCGCCGAAGGTCAAGAGTGCTGGGATCACCCCCACCCCCCCTCTGCACCGAGCTCCTCTCCCCCTAAGAGGGAAGAGAGAAAAGAAAAACAAGAGAAAAAATATCTTGTTCCTGCCGAGCTGAGCTGCCAACTTTGCAGCTTGGACGTGCTTTGTCAAGCACATCCGTGTAAACGGTGCGCTGGGAAAAAAGAGTGCTGGAATCACCCTTGCACTCAACGGCCCGACGTGATAAATAAATCTCAGTATCAGCCGTGCGAAAACTGTGTATTGGGTCAGTGTTGGGACTGCCCGGCTGACAAGGTAAAGCCCCGCACCCGCCCTTACGGCATCTGGATTGTGGCCAGGAGCCAAAAAGGGAAAGGAAGAATTAGTTAAAGTGAGGGTGGATTAAAGGAAGGGGATAGAAAGAAGCAATAATTTCTGAAGGGAAGTTAAATAGAGTAAGAATCAGGTAAAGATAAAATAAAATGTATGATGTTGTAGTAGTTTTGGCATTTTTGGCCTTTTTAGCCTATTTAACCACAGATAGGGAAAAAACTAGAGTTAGACCTACCCCCCCCCTGCCTACGTCCCCCCTGCAAACCACTGGAGCCAACGGCCCAGACGCAGGAATTTGTAATATAGTAGGCTATAGATTGCCGTCCGCTATAAATTGCGTGCCTTCCTGTTTAGGGGTGTATGAGCATAGTTATAGTTATCAATCTATTGTTGTGTGTTTACACCAGATAAGGTAAGTCGGTGCATTGTTGCACTAGTTGCATTGAGTTTTCATAGGTGGATTGTTACCTATTGCTAAGAAAGTAATATTTTAGTACTATTATAATGACGAATCTACAGATTGGCGGCTTAGCTCCCCTGATCCCTCAATATGATGGATCAGAGGAGAAAGTTGGGTTAATTGAGTTTATGGAGGCGATTGTGGCTGTATCAGCCATACCGACCGACCCATGGCCGGAAAAGCTAAAACTAGCTGTTTGTAAAGGGAAGCTGCGTGGAGCAGCTGCTGCTTTCATTAGGGACAGCCCTTCAGCAAGGCAATTAACTACCCTAGATGAGCTGAAAACAGTCTTACGGGCTAGATTTAAGCCTGCCGTTCCCCTAAGCTTAACCTTGGGCACTTTAATGGAGGCAACTCAACAGGAAAAGGAGACAGTACGAGAGTTTGCCACCCGCGTGGAAAAGTATGGGAGAGAGGCTCAAGACGTCAATAATGACGGACAGACTGCTTTAATTCTTGCTCAATTCTGTAAGGGTGTGATTCCCCAAATAAGGCGCCACCTGCTGTCCAAACAGCCTAAGACTATTGAAGATGCAATAGCTATGGCTGTTATTGAGGAAGACGCACTCAAATTGATGGGTCGACGCCCACACGTTAATGAGGTAACAGCTCAGGCTGACCCTGAAGCTGAGAAGCAAGGTCAGGCCTTGCTCAAAAGAGTTAATGCTTTGGAGCAGGCAATGAAGAAGACAAACGTGTCACAATTGCCTACTGATCAACTACGTAGTGTTCCACAACGCTACATGGAGAGAGGAAACGGGGATCGATTGCATAACAATCAACCCCAGCATCCCCCACAAGCAGAAGGCGCTTTTAGGCAAAATACAGGGAGAGGCCCAAAGTGCTATTTTTGTCAGCAATTTGGACACATAGCCGCCTCTTGTCCCCAGCGCCCAGCTAATATGCCTGGAGGCTGGAGGAACCAGCAAGGTGCCCAAAGCCACTCTCAACGTGATCAGGGCAATCAAAGACCCCAATATCATGATCGAGGGAATAACAGACATCCCAATCAGAGACAGGGACGAGTCCATGAGGTGGAAGCCGAGGCTTTAAACCAGGAAGGCAACCTCGATTAAATGAGACCCCATCAGGCTCTGCCCTTCCACTCAAAACTAAAGGGTCTAGAAGAAATAAATATGTTTCTAGCTTAGGAAGTGGTGATCCAAGTCTCTTGCCAATTGTACATTGTACTTTATATGGTCATCAAGCCAGGTGTTTGATGGATACCGGTGCAAGCATAAATTTGATCACCCCCTCCTTGTTTTCAAAGTTACAAAGTTTACCTAACCATGGAATTAGGGAGGTTCCAGCTCACTTAATTGCTAAGACTGTGGCAAATAAGCCATATCCACTTAAAGGGAAATATTTGGTTAAAGTCAAGTTGGGTCGAAAAAGTTTTGTGTTGCCATTTTATGTTCCCACCACTGAGCTTTCTGGCTTACATGAAGTCATTATTGGGATAGGTACTATGCGGAAACTCAGTTTAAATTTTATGCCCACCCAAGGATGTTTTCATTCCCCCAGGCTTGGCATAAAATTACATGAAGTAGATAGAGCAGCCAGGGCAATGGAGGTTTCCTCTCTTGTAGTTGAAAATCTTCCCCCACCCCCTGCAGAGCCCAGCGCTGACGTCAGACTGATGGAATCCATCAACCTACCCCCTCTTTCAAGCAAGGAGGTCAGCCTGTTTTTGAGCAACACAAAAATAGGAGACGAGATTGTGATGGAGCCACGAGCAGGTCCTTTTCATCCCCTAAGGCTAATTAACAGCATTACAGCTGTGAAGCAGACCAACTTGACTAGGGCAGTCATTACTAATGGGTCACGGAAAGCGTGCAGATTGCCTGCAGGCACGATAGTTGGCACTGCACAATCGATCTGCAGTGTTGACATTTTAGACAACTTGGTTGTAGGAGAAAGAGCAGCTAATCTGAGGAAGTCTAGGCCTCTAGAGTTGAGCAGGTTTGAACTCCAGCATTTGGAGCCACAAGTAAAAACAACAGTGGAAGCCATATTGCTTGACAATTCAGAAGGTTTTGCTCAATCTTTGGACGAAATAGGTTTTACTAACATTGCTCAAATGCGGATTCCTTTAAAAGACCAAGAGCCGGTATACAAACGTGCCTACGCTGTACCGGAAGCCCTTGAACAGACTATGAAAACCCAGATCGAAGCATTGCTACAGGCTGGAATTATTTCCAAAACAGTTTCTAGCTACAATGCTCCGTGTTTGCTGGTCAAGAAAAGCGACGGATCGCATCGATTGTGTATCGACTTTCGCCTTCTTAATGAGAGGATTCACCAGCCACAATATCCTATAGCTGAAGCCACTACCCTGATTAACGCTGTGGGTGATGCAAAGATATTCTCATCAATCGATCTGGGATCTGCATTTTTCCAAATTGGTATTCATCCAGATGACAGGCATGTCACCGCATTTTCATGTGGAGGAAAAATACCAAATCAATTCCACTTTAACAGATGCGTCATGGGGCTGAACATTTCGCCAGCCTGCTTTGCATCCGTTATCAACAGTGCATTAGCCGACCTCTCACCTGAGAATTTGGTTTCATTTTTTGATGATATCCTGATCTTTACCAAGGACTTAGAGAGCCATTATGAGTTGTTGGATAAAGTTTTGAAACGCCTACAGAAGGTTGGACTCACTGCAAAGCCAGAAAAGTGCCATTTAGTCACCAATAGAGTGAAATTCCTAGGCCATATTTTGGGAAATGGTACTATTAGCCCTGCAGATAACAAAATCGAAGCTGTGAGAAGCTTCCCGCGGCCTACAACCGTGAAGAAAGTCCAATCCTTCCTGGGTTTAGTGAATTTTTATAGGAGATTTATTCCTGAAGCAGCTAAGAAGGCCGCTCCACTCACTGAACTCACGAAAAAGGCGAATCTGAGTTTCAACTGGACAGCAGAATGTGAAGACGCTTTCCAGCAGTTAAAAGAAGCTTTAATCACCAAGCCACTGCTGAAAACTCCAGTTTATTCGGAAAGATTTCATTTGACCACGGATGCGTCCAACATTGCTTTGGGAGCAGTTTTGCACCAAAAGAATGAAAATGGCAAGCTTCAGCCAGTTGCTTACGCAAGCAGACGCTTAAGGCCATCAGAACTCTCTTATTCCGCCACAGCTAAGGAGGCCTTAGCAGTCGTGTGGGCTATCAATTATTTTAAATATTTCTTGACAGCCCGAGAGTTTTCATTGACAACTGACCATCAAGCCCTAGTATACTTGTTTAAGAGCAAGAATCCGACGCCTATGTTAACCAGGTGGGCCCTGAGCGTGCAACAGTACAGTTTCACTGTTACCTACCGAAAAGGACAAACCAACCAGGCCGACCCTTTGAGTCGAAACCCCATTGAGACCCAGGATGATGCACCATCCGATTCCAGTCTTAGCTCAAAAGGGTTATTTCCAATCAATGAGCTACAGATCGCCCAATGGGATGATCATAAGATCAAAAGAGAGCAGCTTAAAGATCCTTTCTCTGCAGCCCTCATCAAGCACTTAAAGGGAGAAGCCTGCAATACTGAACTGTTAAAATCCATTCCTGTGGAGCAGTTCTTTATTGATGAAGAAACTGGAATTTTGTACAAATTCTCATTACCCAAGAAGAGGAAGGAATATGGAAGGGTTACCGAACAACTTGTGGTCCCGGCAACAATGAAGGAAGCAGTGCTATTTGCTAGCCATGATGCTTCCTGGGCGGCTCATTTAGCCATGGAAAAGACGACTAAATTAGTGGCACGCCATTATTATTGGAAAGGTATGTACAATGACATCCAAGCTTATTTTGATTCCTGTAATAAGTGTCAGGAAAAGCGCATACCTAGAGGCCATGTTGCATTGCAACCCACCACACTGGCTTCCAGACCTTTCGAACGGATTTCAACCGATTTCCTAGGGCCATTGCCCATGACAGAAAAGGGTAATAGATATGTCCTTGTGTTTTCCGACTATCTGACTAGATGGCCAGAAGCTTTTGCCTTACCAGATATGAAAGCGGAAACAGTAGCTCGGACATATGTGAATGAGATTGTGTCCCGATATGGCATATCGCGCACACTCTTGTCCGATAGAGGACCCCAATTCACTTCAGAATTGGTTAAGGAGGTTTGCAAACTCCTAGGGGTTGACAAGGTGTTTACAACTGCGTACCATCCGTCCGCTAACGGGTTAACAGAGCGTTATAACCAAACGCTAACAGCATCATTGTCATATTATGTAGACTCTGGACAATCCGACTGGGATGAATTCCTCCCACTCGCATTGTTTGCATATCGCAATGCTGTGAACTCAACCCTTCAAGAGACACCACACTATTTAGTGTTCGGACGTGACCCCCTCTTACCTCTATCTGTAGGCACAGAACCAAAAAGGGTGATATATAACCCTGATGATTATAAAGCAGCCTTAACTCAACGTATGGCCTTAGCATTTGCCTATGCACGAGAACAACTGCAAGTTGCAACCGAAAAGCAAATAAGGCGCAGTAAGTTGACAGCAAAGGAGAAATCCTTTAAGGCCGGAGATTTGGTTCTATTGTGGACTCCAAGAGTCAATAAGGGCAGAGTGAAGAAGCTAGCCAGGCTCTACTCTGGGCCTTACCGCATTGTAAGGCAAACCAGCCCGGTGAACTTCGAAATAATGAAGATGAGTGGAAGAGGACACAAGGAGATAGTGCATGCAGATCGCTTGAAAGCTTACATTGTCCGTAAGCCTTTCCCTCACATTGAGGACACAGATTCTTCCTCTAGCAAAGTAAGGGAAGTAGCAGAGAAGCCCAAGTCATCTGTGGACTTGCGATCAGGTGGTCATAATAATGAGGATAGTGATCCTTCAATGCCACCCCCACGGCGGTCATTAAGACTGCAGCATGCACCCCGACCAAGATATGATGTCTTAGGTGGATATAGAAGTGAAGGGAGTACCCGGCCCTCTGGAGAATCAAGAAATAAAGGAGGTGCCAAAGCCAGGCTTAAAACAAAAAGTACTAAAAGGAGATATAATCGATCAAGATTGTATAATGAGTCCAGCAGTACTGAGACATCCTCAGATGATGAATCCCTTCAGAGGCCACGCCCTGCATTGCGTACTCATCATTATAATCTGAGAAGACGGCAAACAGAACTTCCTCCACCCACTCCCACTGCAGAGCAGAGAGCTGTTGTGTCTCCCCCTTCACGTGACTTGCATGGTGGCAGCACTAGTCTGGCTGAGTCCCAATTGAGGGCAGGCCCAAGCAAGACTAGGCCAGTAGACACTGAAGCCCCACTTTCTACCCACCAAGATGGAGAAACACACAGTTCAGCTGAGAGCTCTGATAGCCGAGGAGCCATTCAAGGCAGTGAAAATGATATATTTTCCCCTCATGCCTCAGGCAGTGAAAGTCTCTCTCCTCCTGCACTCTCTCCACATCCGGTAGAGCAAGGTCAACCACCTGAGGAGAACGTAACTCTTGTGAGCAAGATGGTGGACTTGTTCCTCTCAGTGACCAAAGCCCCTGAGGGCAGACAGACCAAAACAAGGAAGGTTAAGAGAGGCACAGAAAACCAACCCACAAAACCTGAACTTGATGATGATTTTACCTGTCTTTATGACATGGAGTCTAAATTCGACCTGGATGATGGGCCTATGGTAAAGTTACCGCCCTGCAGAGCCAACAGGGAAATCCCAGTTGCTCCAATTAAAGTGCTACAAACACTTACCCAGGCGAAATTAGCAGCACCAATTAATAAAACCATTGATGCCAAGGAAACAGATTCACTCCAGGTTACACCAAGCCCTAAGCCTAGGCCACTTCTAACTTTTGGCGCTATGGCAAAGTCATTCAAAAGGGGCCGGATTGTAAAAGGAAAGTATTGTCCTTACAACCCAGAATACCTGAGATCTGATGAGCCAGATAAAAATAGTGAATCTGAAATTAAGGAGTCAGGGCCTTCCGCCCCCACCCAACCATCAAAACCTTTGAGCACTCCAATTGAGAGCCCCAAGCAGAGCAGTTCAGAGAGTTCAGCAACCACTGTTCCACCCAGTGCTGTGAGCACTAACAATA
>JAQGAL010000009.1:0-18325 GCA_034697385.1 Lithobius mutabilis | reverse complement strand
TATGTGATGGTGGTGATTTGGTAAGATTTTCTCCCCACGGGAATCTACCGGAAAGGAGGGACCGGGGGAGGGGGGGGCAAGGGGAACAGTTGCTACCCTTGGATTATTTAAAAAAAAAATTAACTAAATAGGTTAAAAAAATCACTACCTGTGTCGCAGTAACTATTCTGACGTTTTTCCATCCGTGGATTTTTTATTCTAACGTTTTGTCCCCTCCTG
This sequence comes from Lithobius mutabilis, assembly GCA_034697385.1. Lineage (NCBI taxonomy): Eukaryota > Metazoa > Arthropoda > Chilopoda > Lithobiomorpha > Lithobiidae > Lithobius > Lithobius mutabilis. The sequence continues at coordinate 18,106 of JAQGAL010000009.1, read as the reverse complement.
GATTTTCATAGGAATTGCCCTTTCACTCTGAAATACGTATAATTCTTGCGAGCAAAAGTCTGAAGTATCAGTATCGAACTACCTGACAGTACAATATTAGGTATCGGATTTAGCATGGATATGAAAAAAAGAGGTGTAAAAATACCCAGTGATAATATTTCTAAATACATTTTTTGATTACTTTTTACTGCATAAATGTTTTACACTATTTATTACGGGTGGTGAAAAGTTAGAATCCATTTGTATCGTTTCATTACTTCTACTCATGCTCAAAGAAGATAAAAAATAAATGAAAACCGGGCCTGGTTGTTTTGAAAATAATTTGTTCCGAGAACCAAAGACAAAATAGCCAAAATTGGCCTAGGCTTACATGAATAAAAAATACAATATAAGAAGCCTGGTGGCATGGACTTTTCCGAAACTTAAAATACCTGCGAATCAAACATTTTTTGTTCGTGGCCTGATGAAGTGTTTTTATCTTTTTTCTTTTTGTCTGTATCGCCGGTCACTTCGACAGCAGCAAAAACTGGCTGGATCGTTCTTGCTTGTTGCCTGCCGTTCCAAGGCCACTTTCTCACGCGCGCGAAGCTCTAGGGATTGCAGTGGCGGCTCCACATTGGCAGCTTTTGCTGGAGGAGCCTAAGAGGTCCATACTACGTTGTAAATTTATTAAATAATATAATTATCAATGTTTTTTTGCAGCGTTTCTGCTCAATAGTTCTTCTTATGTTTGTGTTAACGAGGACTAGCTTTGGTTAATTTAATAGGTGAAGTTTCATAAGTTATAAAAACTTATTATTAATTTTACTGTTGTCACTTAGTGGAACCGGAAAACATAGGGGATGGCTTAGTGGTAAACACCAATCCCACCTACCGACACAGACGGAGATTTGCTTCCATTTTTGTGAGGAAATCTGCTTAAATTGGTAAGGAGGGTGGGGGTGGAGTGGCATTGATGCCAACATTATTGCAGAGCCATTGTTGTATGAAAAACATTGTTGCCGGCGTTGTTTCAGGGTTTGGGTGTGTGTTTGCTTAGGCGGGATTTCAGAATTTCGTTGTGGGGCAACGCAAAGCCGACTCCCTCCCCCCTCCCACCAAACAAAAAAATGAAATGAAAAAATAGTAAGAAAAATAAAATTAATAAAAATCCCCCCCCCCCAGAAATTCTGACCTACGACGAAAAAACCTCAGTTTAATTTAAACAAATTTAATAATAAATAAATAAGTAAATTATTGTGTGTAATTCACGTAAAATGTTGATATTTTCTTCAGAATTCTTTAAAGAAAACGTGCTCCCCTCCCCAGCACCCTGAAAAGCTTAAAACCGTAAAGCTTCCGGGGTTCGCTGGGGGAGCTCAGTGGTTTCCCGCGTAGCTTTCTCCGGCCCCCTCCGAAATATTTTCCTTGCTGCGCCACTGGTCAGTTTGGGTTCAAAATATTTAGAAAATTACAAATGTTACTTTGGGTGCTAAAATGGGCATTAAGGTTAAATTGTTACCAAAAATTTCTTTAAAAATCTACGTTTGGGTAATCTATTTTGTATTAAAACAGGCCATTTTAAGCTATGTTGTTAAAAAAAATTAGTATTCACGTCTTTACCATTTTACTCTTTAAAACTCCCCCCAATGATTTTTTTGGTTTTGGATGTTCGGCAACTTAGCCGTTAAAACCCCTCCCCATTCCTGGCTACGGCCTTTGGGCAAAGCCAGGCAACGTTTTTTTTTGGGGGGGGGGGGGTTACTGTCTTTTTGAGGGGCCAACGTCATTTTGTTTATCAGGGGGTCAAATGGAATACAAAGATAATTTAACATAATTCATTTAGAAACTTTTTAACACTATTTTACTAAAGACGCATGGCATGGCGTCAAACAAACATGTTGTGGGAGGAAGGCCACGTTATTATACTCGATTGTCCTAGATTTAAGAGGCCTACCGAGCCGCTCCAAGCACGTGAAGAAGTTTCGTTCAATATTGGGGGAAGGGGGGGGGGGCAAGGCAAATCCCGCCTGTATGTATGTATTCCCCTTAAATAAATTTTCCCGAAGTCGAAAACTAGCTAATTGCTTCTCGCACCCGAAAATGGTATACTGCCAAGTGTGTTTATTTAATGATATACTGCACAATTCATCAAAATTGTTAGATCCGCTTTCAAGATAAAATTTAGTTATATCAAGGAAGCAGCTCGTATTAGATCGGTCGTACTTGGACTTAGGTAGTGCCAAATTACCAACAGAATGGCGCTCCATAATGAAAAAAAAAAATTATTGTGTTTTTAGGGCGCGCCGACGGCTAGGGTCATATTGCGCCCAACAACGTCCGTACTTCGTACTTTTTATGCAACAGGAACACGTGAAGGTCCAGGGCCATGCCTGACAGATGATCTCACGCCAGGGGGTATGTGTATTAAACTCGATTTTTCAAGTTACTTAAGAACTATAGGCGCATCCCCCCTTACTTTTTTATAGGTTAGAAAAGAGAAACCTACGTGATCCATATTATTTAAAATTATTAATACTTATTAATATTCTTACCAGGGTTCGAGGATAAATATATATCATGATATATGTCTTGATACATAACATGATATTTATCGACTGATATATATCACGATATATATCACGTTTATAAATATATGCGCTTTGATTCTTAAAAAAATAAAAACAGCAGCAACCAGATATATTTTAATATTTATTTTAGTGTTTTAGTGTTTTATTTTTATTTTTTATTTTTTTTAAATTTTAGATGTGTTCATTTGAACAATAAAATAAATCAAATATTGCTTTACTACTTGTGAGTTCTGATAAAAGTGATAATGCTTGATTGCTTAGGCCAATGGGGATTTCCCTATATCATTCACCAAAATGAAACTAAAACTAAACTAAAAGAGGGTATTTCCCTAAACTGACTGCAGCAGCTTGCCAGCCACTCAGCCATCCAGTGTAGTTGATCTCCCTCTCTGAAGTCAGTAGTTGTTTGGGTATTGTGGTTTAGTCTACCATTTTATACAAAATGCCAAGGTACAAAGATCCAATTTGGCAGAATTATGATTGCACCAGTAAGTCCAATAATACTGGCAAATGGGCAACTTGCAAAAAGTGTAAAAAAAGAAATGCAAGGTATACCTGAGTGACTGAAGCAACACTTTAATATATGTTCGGCAGAATCGTCTGAAGATGAGTGTGAAAGCGACAGCACGTCTCAAATCGCATCTCAAACCCAAGAGTTGCAGTCTGTGTTTAACTTAACGCTTTTATAACTAATTATTTAAATCCCCATAACCATAGAAAGACTCATTTAGGCCAATTAGTAAAAACTCATACCATAAATGAGTTTTTATTTAATTCCGAAAAAAAAGTGATATATATCAAAATCTTGATATATATCGGATATGTACCATAAATATCCGATATTTTGATATTTATATAAATATCATGATATTTTTGAACCCTGATTCTTGCAGCGATAAACCAGCTAATTTAATAGGTTAAGTTTAATAATTTCTAAAATCTTCTTAGTAATTTGACTGTTAGTAATTAGTAATTGCAGTGTTATACTTAGACTTAGTGATGATCTAACATCTGGGGCAGTGGTGGACCTAAATTGTTGGGGCCCTGAAGCTTTTTGGAGCCCCCGAGAAAATATTGACATTTGACCAATTACAGGGACATTTTGAGTGGTCGTATGAAATGGGTGTTAGGAGGGATTACTCCGCAGACAACACGTGGAGGCGCCCGCGCCCCCTCAAGAAAATCCTGTATCTGCCCTTGACCAGTGGCATTCCTAGAGTTAGTGTCCCCCCAAGCCCCATAACAATAGACTTCGAGGTTTTTTTAACATAATTTTTTTTAACGTAGTGCTCTTATTTTGATCGCCATCGAATGTCACTACGTCACATACAGTGTTTAGAAACGGCATGGTAGAAACAATATATTTTTTAATTTGGTAGGCCCTATTGTATTTTGTATTCATATTTTGTTTCGTTGTCATCCCCTGTGAGATGTCACACGGCCGGTCCACTCCAGTTGTGATGCCATTGCCCTGTCGTATAACACTCAAAACTCAGTAAAGAGTAACGAATAAATTAAACACTTTTTTTTTATTAACAAAATTTATTAAATCCGCCCCCTCCCCATTGAACGATCATGGCTACGACTGTCATCTGCAGCCAAGACTCATTCACCAGACTATTAATAGCCGGGCCAGACGTCACGTAGGCTACCGTCTGCACGTGCAGCGCGAGTCGCCTTCTACGAGACAGGAGAGAGATCTATACGACTCCAACCGTGCTGTCTACAATTTGTAGCTTGCTTATTTAGGAATACTACGCCGATAATAGTAAAATTTGAATTTTGGCCTTCTGTTATCTGGTTTTCTCTTCTGTAGTTTGTCGGCAACCATATGGCCGTGATACCGGTGTTGTAAAGACTGCCTTGTGCAGCCACGCGTCTGGAACAAACGTTGCCTAGCAACCTACGACTCGTTCACACTGACTATTCCGTGGCTCCACTATCTTTGGCCGCATTCGTATGCCTTGACACGCATTAAATTCGGTGGCCACAATTTTCTTTTCTTTTACATAGGCCTATTAAAAGAGAGACCATAACAAGATAGAGAAAATCCTCCTTCAAGCAATCTCAATCTCCCCAAACTATTTATAGGGAGCAAACATCTTAACAATTAACAAACTTAGCGATTAAACTGCTATTCTATAAATAATTATTTAAACCCTAAATAATAAATAAAAAAGATTGAGTTAAAATTAAATTATTTGAGATATTAGGGATGGGTCGGTTTCGGTAACCGAACCGCGATTTTCGGTTTTTGCAAATACCGAAACCGAACCGAAGTGGCCAAAAAAAACGTTTTACAACGGTTTATCCGATTTTGACGTTTCAATATACCATTTTAATCGTCTCGACGAGAGCTTTTCAGTGGTATAATACTCAGGTCAACATCTCAAAACGTTCCTTGTTTAAAAAACAAAATTTAAAAATAAAAGTGGCTTTTTTTTTGGTGTTTTATATTATGGATTGGCTATTTTTAAAATTTTGTACTGTACGTCCTAGTCTTAAAGTCCTGGTCTATTTATTACGATAGGAAGGTGGGAATGATTGACTATAATTTTTGCCATCTACAAAATTTGTATTTTTGTCCTTTTTGTGACGACCTTCCCTAGTGAAACTATTGAAAAACCGAAACTGACATATAAAAGGAGGTTAGGTCTTTAAAGAGTGATAATGTTAATGATTCTGTGCAGTAACGAAACAAGTAAAAAACCGAAACCAAACCGATACCGAACTGAGTTTTTTTCTAAAAACTGACACCGAACCGAAACCGAGTAAACCTGAAACCGACACATCCCTATGAGATATACAAGTGTAAGGTTTATGATTTTGAAGTGGAGAAACGAATATGGCAAGAAAACAATTAGTTACTACATGCGTTACACGCTTAATCAAATGCCTAGTAATCTGCATTGATGTGATTTTTCCCGCGGAAACACGGATTTCCGCGTTTAAAAAAATTTAAAACGAACAAAAGTGTCCTGATGCGCATCATTATGAACACGTAAAAAATGAAAGTTGACTAAAGATAATAAAAATGCATAAAAACAAGCTGTCCAGAGGTCAGAAAAGGCACTTCTGGGGTTGCAAAACCCTAAAGTGTCTGGGGTGAATGAATTTCTGGAATCTACAGCGGTTTTTTTTAGTAATGCAATCACATCACTGAATCTTTTAAACTTGTCAACTTATAGCAAATAAAGTATGGGTGATAAAGATATCAAACCTAGGACTATTAATCAGGGGGACTGTCAGCTCGCGTGCGGCCGTGAGCCCGATAGGCGAACGAAGTGATATTTTGCTACTGGCGCCCCCACGGCTTCCGGGGAATGCGGTAGCATACGAGGCTCCGCGCTCGCTTGCCTCGCAGCCCCGAAAGTAGGCTTGTTTGAGTGCGTTCCTGTCGCCAGCCTCGCTTCGCTGCCCCCAAAGTAGGCTTTTTGCAGTGCGTTGCTGTCACCGACCGCGACGCGCCGCTAGTAGTACTACGTCGAAGTTCGAGCTCAAAATCGCCAAGCGAGTCTCGAATGCAGCTGACAGTCCCCCTGATTAATAGTCCTAGATCAAACTACCTGCTGTGGGTGTCTATTTATTTTTTAATTATTAAAAAAAATAATCATAATTTTGTATAAAAATTTACTGCTTTAGGATCAAAACTGTTTAGTCGTTTAGGCGTGCACAGCTATCTAGAAGGGCAGGGACAAAATTTAAAGAAAAGGACACAAGGGCCAAGGGCATCCATTTTCAGGGACATTTTGCTGGGGAAAAGGGTGGGGCATTGCCCCCTCCCTCCCCTCCTCCCCCCCCCGTGTGCACGCTACTGAATATTATGTAGTCTACAATGTCTTAAATCACAAGTTTTATTGTATTTTATAGTTTCAAATAATAAACTACTGTACAGTTAAATAAACATACATAATTGCTGTAAATGATGGAAAAGTAAACGGAAACAAAGTCAGTCAGTGAAATCATGCACAATTAGCAAAATTCTGCATTATTAACATTTTTGACTTAGGGGGTTTTTGGGCGCGTCGACTGCCATGGTCATATTGCGCCAGTGTTGCAGCCTGGGTTTACCAGCGCCCGGGGCAAGAAGGCAAATATTGCGCCCCTAAACCGTGGACCATTAGATTCCCCCCCCCCCCAAAAAAAAAAAACCGCCAGAAAACAAAATGCACCAAACGATCGAACTCCTGTCGGCACAAGCACACACTGACAATGGGAGGGGGAGAATCGGATTGATAGAGAGTAAAGGTGAATTTACACGTTCATGTGTTGCTCTTATGACCTGCTCACAAAAGAAGCTCATAGAAGTATATTATGCACTTGTGACTTTTTCACAAGTATTAAATTCTCATGCGAGTTTATATGTTTTAAAGTGTAAATGGTGTTATGAGCTGATAAGAGTAGCACATAACGTTGTTTACACATGCAATTTAATCGTATGAGCTTCTCTTGTGAGCAGGTCATAAGAGCAACACATGAACGTGTAAATTCACCTTTAGATTGGACTGAAGCAAGGTTTTCCACGTTTACCACTTTCATTTTTCTTTTCTTAGAGGACTAAAACATAGACTTGAAATTTCGTATTTATTGTATTCCCCACAATGCTGAATGAATGTTTTATTCCTTTTACTCTGCAAACATTTTAGAAAATAATTTTGATTAAATTTTTAGATATTTAATCACTGCTCTGTCAAAAGAATTTGCAAACATTAGTATTCCCTTGCCGTTTTTAGCTCAGTATTGTGTTTCCAACTCAATTTTCTTGTTTCTCTCCCTACCAAAGGCCTTGCACTCAGATTATTCGCCTGCAAATGTCATCCTGTCTATCCCCCATCCCCCATTCCCTACAAACTTCCAAACGTTGTTGCATTCCCCCTTCATCATCCAGGTAACCTTTCTTCCCCGTTTCCTTCTCCTCCCAACTTTAACCCACATTCCTGATTTTAAATTATTGCCTGATTTTAAATCCGAAATGTGGGTTTACCTGTACTGTACAGTTATTACGACGCATGTACGATACACACAAGCTAATCATGAGCTTCAAGGTAACGAAATTATTATTATAAAAAAAAAATTAAAAAGGTTGTGTAAGGAAATGCTATTTTTTTTTCAAAAGTAGAATAATTTCGAGAGACCGGTACAATTTTTGGAGTTCGGTAGGTTTGCGACACTGACGCATTGCTGAAAACAGTGCTGAAAACACGTGGGGGGGGGGGGCAAGGGAGACTATTCCCCTGCCCTTTTTAACAAAAAAAATTTGCGTATTGTATGTAATGCCCAGGTTATTAATTAAAATGTAATATTAAAAGTTTGTTATATTAATTAACGAGAAGAAGAATAATATTTGACTTACAGTACTGCTATAAATAATTAGACAATGGCCAGTTTAATTTCGTCCATCTGAATTTAGTTATTGTGATCAAATGCATGACATCATACAATTACATTCGCGCTAATAAACTTTCGTTCTGTGGCTTCCACATTATAAATTGTCAATGCAAATTCGAACTAAACATAATTGTTAAATACTAAACACTTAAAAATATTGAACAGTATTCGTTAACTGACTCAATCATTGTCTAATTATTTATAGTACTGTAAGTCAAATATTATTCTTTTTGTTAATAATTAACATAACAAACTTTTAATATTACATTTTAATTAATAACCTGGGCATTACAGTAATACAACAACTATGGACGGATTGTTTGGGTTAAACATGGCATTTATTAGTTAGTTATTGGGCATGTTGAATCTTCAAAATGACTTAAAAATTCTGGCCAAGTATTCAAGGACATTTCGTTAAGAGCATTGAATAGGCATTTTATTTTTTGCTTAAATGGTAATGATGATTGACATTACATTGTTTACGTTAATTTTATAGCGTTGGAAGTTCGTTGTTGCCAACTCTGATCAGTGTTTCTTAAACGGCTTTGTAATAATTACCGAGCTCGTATTTCGTCGACCTGAAGTCCTAGACCAATGCCGCCTTATTTAATCAGAATACACCTAATAACTTTTAAAACCGCATTTTCTATTAAAGATGTATGTTAGTTCAAACAGAAGCATAAAAAAAACCTTCGCTCTTTTATATACGTCATGTATTTTTTGTGTTTATCGAATGTAAGCAAGTACGCTCAACACACACATTTTATATTTTTCTTAAAAACATAAAATGGAGCTACCGTAATGTATTTTGTAAAAATTGCCAACTCTGGTTACCTGGTCTTTCGTGTAAATACAATTGTTCCTTTTCGAAACAATGTTACAGGTTGGTGACCAAACGAAGAAATGTGGAAAAGGAGACCGGGTATTTGCCCGATGGAAAGATTGCAAGGCTTATTCTGCTGTTGTGCTTGACGTGCTCCAGAATGACATGCTCCTTGTAAAATTTGACGAAGACGGATTCGAAGCAACCCTAAAGTCAAGTTTAGGTAGGATTCTCTGAACTTATTCTTTGTTGTGTTCGAGGATAAAAGATCTTATTGGTTTTACTAATCTACACCATGCTCTTGCGTTCGACAGTGACTTCAGTCATTCCCCTCCAAGAAAAAAATACCCCCTTTCCCTTGAGAAACTGCCTCTCCCCATTCTGAACGCGTGGCTGACTCAGGTCATTGCTGTACTTTTCCGTCTGCCAAGCTAAAATATGACTGTGAGCCTAGAAATAATATAGTCTCATGCAGTAGCCTACAGCTTACAGGAATTAAGTAATGCAGCGAAGGCAAGCAGTCTACGGCTGGGAATCGGCGAGCTCCATTGCATGGGCGGTTTAATCTTTCATCATGCATTTTTTTTTACGTAAAATAAAAATGCTTCAACCTTTTCCTTATTAAAGGACAGACAAAGCATTAATGCTGAATAAATGATTAAAAACAAGAACCTAACCTATTTCCGTTTATCTCTGGACTTAATCGTCTCAGTACCCAAGTGGGAATCGAACCCAGGACCTCTTGGTTAGAATCCCTAGATGCTACCGCTAGGCTATTCAGACAAGGCCCGCTTGGGTACTGAGACGTTTACGTCCAGAGGTAAACGGAAATAGGTTACGTTCTTGTTTTTAATCTTTTCCTTATTCGGCGAGGAAAATGTTTTGTTCTTGGCTGAAGCGGAGAAGTATGGGAGGGAACTGCACTGCAGGCACACAACTGAGCTGCTTTGTTTGTTCAGTGGTCGCGCGTGCGCAGAGCCCTTTGATTGCATTGGACGATAGATCGAAGAAATAGACCGGGCGGAAGCTATCTAGACACGCGCTAGCGTGTCGCCGCCAAGTTGAACTGTTTACCCTACCATTGTTTAGCACCATTGTTAATGGGCAAAGGCGGCCAGATAGCGTCAGTGTATCTTGTCTCAAGACAACCAACGGCCGATTTCAGGCATGTGAGGAAAAATATTAATATGGCGAAAACCAAAATAAACTGCGCGAATCATGGGGCAAGTGGTCCCTGACGCCAAAAAGTCGTTTGTTGAACTGTTGTCAATAACCTTTGTGTGCGATAATTTGTGGTGAAAAGTGCTGTTTTTCCTTTAGCTAGCTAGCTAGTTAGCTGGCTGGCTAGTGGATTTGATCCCAGCTTAATTTACATAGGACTTTTAGACAGGGCTACAGCCCACACCACAGCAACATCATGCATGAAATTTGGCACACGTTTGCAGCACGATACGATGTGTGTGCTTTTTATAATTTGGAGTCTGGGGGTGGTAGGACCATTGCGTGGGCGGCCGTTTAATCATCGGTTGATTGTTCAAACCATTGTTAGTATTGTTGAAAACGGTTGAGATTGGTTAGATGTGGTTCACGGGGAACAACGTGCAATTGTAGGCTAATAATCATGGATCAGCAGGACGTTTAATGGCGTTTAACAATGCAAGGAAATAGTGATCGACCAAACCAATAAACGTCATAATACACAACATTGTAGTAGACAACTATTAATAATCAAGGATCACCAGGGAATTGTAGGCAATGACACACAAACCAAACAAAACAAAACCAATGAAGGCCCAAACCAATAAGAAGCAAAAAGAAGTGATATCCTAACAAAAAGCACAAGTGGTAAAAAAAGACCGCCAAGTTCTTAGTTGGTCTTGCCCAATAAAGTGGTGATATCCACGCACCAAGGCCGACCGCCAAGTTACAAAATGACCTACCGAACTACAAATAAGTACGAAAGACATGAACCCAAAAACCATGCTGCCTACTATCTGTAGTCAGCATGGTTTTTGGGTTTCATTTTTATCATGATATTTGTAGTTCGGTAGGTCATTTTGTGTAACTTGGCAGTCGGCCTTGGTGCGTTGATATCACCACTTTATTGGGCAAGACCAACTAAGAACTTGGCGGTCTTTTTTGACCACTTGTGGTTTTTGGTAATGATCTAGAGTCAGGCCAGGCAGAGAATGACTCGATGTTAGCATCGAGTGTTTAAGTCATGACGCACGCGTCTGGTTACTTGCAGGGTGCACCGTGTGTTCTTTTTTTTTACTAGTTAGCAGGGAAAAACGCCAAATACAATGTACTCTTGTAGCCCCTATTTTTTTTCTTAATAAATCGTCAGGGTGACAGTTAAGTCACAGCTCCCCCCCCCTTCTGTTATAGTTTTAAATTCGCCACATTCACTCACCTTTGATTCAAAATATTTAACTACATTTAGAACTATTTCATGAGCTTGTGAATGTAAAGTTTGACCACGCTTCCCAAACGATATCGAACTTGCCGCCATGTTTGAGGAAGAGAAGGAACTCGCGTGTCTGGTTATACACAAGGTGCTCCTTCGCAGACAAATATGGGCAATATTCGAACCACGCGAAGTCATTCTCTGCCTGGCCAGACTCTAATTTTGCGTAACCTAAGCAAAAATAAGAAATGGAACTTCAAAAGTAAGATTCATTGCATTGCATGTGAGACATGGCGCCCCTTCAACGGTTGTGCCGCTTCAACACGAAATTCCTGCATATGCCCCTGGCTTCAGCAATGGTCCAGGCGATGTGTTTAATATTTTGGGGGATCCTTAAAAGTAATCCCATAAGCTAGAAATAGGCCTAAACAGTCGATAACTCAAGGAAGGGCCGAAAACCTGATTCCCACTTGCATGTCTATTTAAAGCATTAAAAACACCGAATTTTCGGCCATACTCGGCCTTCTTCAGGTCTAAATAACGTCTTGAACGTTCCAATTTAAACAATGCCTTGGCGAAACACGTGGCTGAATTTGGCCACGACATTAATTTTAAAGGGGGTAGGATTATACACGTTGAATCGAATGTTAAAAAAGATTATTCCTAAAAACGTATTCCATTGCTGTGTGAGGCATCTTCACCCGCACACCACGTTTTTTATCTAGGTCCGGTGTTTCCGTCTTGACTGCGCTGAACGTCAGCTTCCGTGTGTGTGAGTTTAATGGTTGAATATAGTTGTTTAATATGATATATTAGTGTTGGATTGTGTGTGATTTATGTTTTATTTTATTTAGACCTTGAAGAAGGCCGAGTATGGCCGAAAATTCGGTGTTTTATATGCTTTTAAATAAACATGCAAGTGGGAATCAGGTTGTCGGCCCTTCCATGACTTATCGACTACTTCGACCTTCTACATTTTAGGCCTACACTACGCAAGAGTATAATAAGCTGCACAGTTAGATGGCTTTCCTAGCAAGCATATTATTTTTTATAATCCATAATTTTCGAAACCATAACAGTTTTTGATCACAGTAATGAATAAACGATAAAAATTAAAAACATGTTTAAAAAAATATATTTGCAATGGTGTTTAGTGAGCTTTTCAATTGATGCGCACAACGCAAAAGATATACAAGATTTTTACTGTATGCTTTTACAAATAGACTTCTAACGCACGCACAATATTTATTACTGGACCTACAATGCGTAGAACACCCCCACCCCTGGTTACCCCAGGTAAGCTTCAGTTGTGTCTGCGTTTGTTGCAATAAACATTGCGGGTGCTTTAGATGCGTCGAGTTTGTAAAAGCTTACTGCAGTATTGTGTATCTTTTACTTTGTAGCCTGAATTCAAAAATTCAGATCCGACCAACAATGGCGCTTTTAAGAAAATAAGCGAGAGGTTCGCCATAAGAGCTGCCCCCCCTCCCCATCCGGCAAATACCACACTGTATACGGGCCAAACGAATTATAACGGCAGGTTGTTTATAAACTCGTAGATTCCAATATAAAGCCACTTTTATTCTAGTCACCCTGCACATCTTGGTATTTATTTTGCTTTCAGTAATGTGTAAAGACAATACCAAGAGAAAGAAGGTGCCTGAATGCAAGCAATCTGAAGAAGGAGTAAAGAATAACATGCACCCAACCAAGCCCAAACGAAAAAGAAACCAGAAACCTGAGGACCCCAAAGACAGTTATACGACTGCATCCAAAGAATTTGAAAAGGAGCAAGCCACACCCAATCCAGGTGGAGATGAGCAGATAAAGAACATGCAAATCATTTTCGAAGATTCTGAGGAACAGGCCATACCTGATCCAGGTGAAGACGAACCGATGAAGAAAAAGCATAAGGGTGTCACAGAAGCTAAGGAGCAAGCCAAAACCGATCCAGGTGAAAATGGACAGATGAAGAAAAAGGATAAGGGTGTTACAGAAGCTAAGGATAAGGGTGTTACAGAAGCTAAGGAGCACGCCAAAACCGATCCAGGTGAAAATGGACAGATGAAGAAAAAGCATAAGGGTGTCACAGAAGCTAAGGCGCAAGCCAAAATCTATCCAGGTGAAAATGGACAGATGAAGAAAAAGGATAAGGGTGTTACAGAAGCTAAGGAGCACGCCAAAACTGATCCAGGTGAAAATGGACAGGTGAAGAAAAAGGATAAGGGTGTCATACAAGCTAAGGAGCACGCCAAAACTGATCCAGGCGAAAATGGACAGATGAAGAAAAAGGATAAGGGTGTCACAGAAGCCAAGGAGCAAGCCAAAACCGATCCAGGTGAAAATGGACAAATGAAGGAAAAGGATAAGGGTGTCACAGAAGCTAAGGAGCAAGCCAAAACCGATCCAGGTGAAAATGGACAGATGAAGAAAAAGCATAAGCGTGTTACAGAAGCTAAGGAGCACGCCAAAACCGATCCAGGTGGAAATGGACAGAAAAAGAAAAAGCATAAAAGTTTTAAAGAATCGAAGAGGCAGGCCATACCCAACTGGGGATATCCTCAAGAAATGGATGCTAACCAAAAGTATGATTGTTACGACTGGACTGAGGACATCAGTGACAACGATGAGCAGATATCTCAACGCATTGATGCGTCAGATGTATCAAGCACATTAGATTCTGATTCATACTTAGATTCAGATGAGCATAGTATGTATGTTCCATCCGAGAATGACAGTGAGTATGAAGGAGATCATAGTAATTGTGAATTCTGGTCCGATGAGGAACTACTTATGCATCGTGTTTATATGCCACGAAATTCCTGTGGAGAAACGGAACCAAAAATGGCTGAGACAGACGTTGTAAGTATCAATTTAGAAGATACAATGGCCTCAGGCTGCAGAAAACAAATTAGAACTCAACTGGAGGATGAAAAGAATTATACAACGGTTGCTAAATTACATACCAAAGAGCAGCTGTACAGTAAGGAACTAGGAAATGAAGCTCAGGTCACAGATACATCAGAGAGCTCTGATGCAGAAAATTGTACCGAATATGATGCATGTATAAGAAAGGCTAAAGACTTGAGTGAAGAGAAATCCACTACCCATGATTACTGTCTGGAACCAGGTCCGGTAAAAAAAAATTCTGCAATGGATGAAGGTCAATCACAGATTATAGTTGCAGTCACCTCGAATACTAGATTTGCCAGGAAGTTTGACAAAAAACAATATTGCCTATTTTGTAGTAAGGGTCAATCAAAACTGCCACGTCACCTAGAAACAAATCACAAGGATGAAGTAGAAATACAAAAGTTAGGTGCAATGAGTGACAAGAAAGAGAGAGCCAAAGAAATATGTAGACTCCAAAATATCGGAAATCACAGGCACAACACTCAAGTTCTGCGGAAAGGAATTGGCACATTAATCGTGGTGTACAGGCCACGAAAATACACATCGCCATATAAATACAGTCCGTGCCCTACATGCTTAGGTTATTATTCTAGACGTCAACTAACCAAGCATAAGTGCCTTCTCAGCACTGCTGATAAAAAGCCTGGGGATAGAATTTTAGCAAAAAGTAGGATGCTACTACCAGTACCTGATCACATCACCGAAGAGGCAAACAAAGTCTTTGATGGAATGAGAGTAGATCAAGTTACTCTAGTTGCTAAAAACGATAAAATCATATGTGAGCTAGCGAGAAAGCTGTACAACAAGAAAGGAGGAAGTGAACCACATACAAAAGCGGAAATTAGAAACACAATTCGTGAAACCAGCCGCCTCTTGATCCAACTGCGGGCACGGCCACAGTACAGCTCCTGTTCGGTATTATCGTGTATAGATCCGAAACAGTTTCGAGATGTTGTAGCTGCTGTTAAGGTTGTGTCAGGTTATGATGTTGACACGAATGAGTATGCACACCCTGAATTAGCAAGGAAACTTGGAATGCATGTAAAGCAATGTTCCTATATCGCCCAATCTTTCGCACTGGAAGAGTATGACAGAGATCTTCTGACTAAAGCTGAATGCTTCCAAAAAATGCATGAGTTAAACTTCACTTCAGAAGTTGGAGCAACAGCTATAAGAAATCGCAAATGTAACCAAAGAAACAAACCCAAAATGATTCCGCTAACAAAAGACGTTGTGAAACTAACTGAATGTTTAACCAAGCGTGCAAAAGAAAGCAAAGATGTGTTGCGTGCTAGGACCACATCGGCACAAGACAAGCAGCAGGCATGGAGCTTGCTAGAAAAGGCCACGCTATGCCAAGTTATAACTTTCAATCGAAGAAGAGAAGGAGAAGTTTCAAGGATGACAGTCAAAGACTACAACAGTAAATACGGCAAAGAACAACGGTCAGATGTAGAAGAGACTCTAACACCAACTGAAAAACACTTGTGCCGAATTTTGACTCGAATTGAAATAGTTGGTAAGGGCAATCGTACTGTTCCAGTTCTTCTTACTACCGACTTGATTGATTCAATTGATCTCTTATTGGAAATGCGAACCATGATTGGAGTTTCAGAAGCTAATAAGTATTTGTTTCCAAGAATACATTATGGTTCCCCTCTTCCTATTAGAGGAGCTGATTGTATGCGAGCATTTTCAGAAGAATGCGGTGCACAATATCCTGAGAATCTCCGTTCAACCTTGTTGAGGAAACATGTTGCAACGCTTTCACAAATATTAAATCTCAAAGAACATGAACTGGACATGTTAGCAAAATTCATGGGTCATGATATCCGAATACATAGGGACTATTACAGACTTCCCGATGACGTCCTTCAGATCGCAAAAGTATCAAAAATATTTCTTTCACTAGAAAAAGGAACACTTCCTAACCAACAAGGACGAGGACTTGATGAAATCAACGTGTCTCTAGATGAAGGTAAGAATTTTTCTATAAGTGAATCTTCATGATACCTGTTTTCATTCATTTTTATATCTTTAGGATTTTTTTTTATTGTTATTCAGAGGTGGAACTGACTGATGTTGAGTCTGCAGAAGAGTCTGACATGTCCTCACAGAAGCATAAGCCAGCCGCAAAGAAAAAAGGACACCATAAAGGTAAGGGGTTAACAATATACGAATATAACTTGCATAAAACGTCAAGAGTACCTTCAAGCTGTCAACAATTGATAGCCTAAACAAAACAAAACTTTAACCAGTCCCTGCACGTATGGGCAGACAGGGCCCTGGATGCACACGTGTTCCTATTGATTGTTGCAGGTTAAAGACCCCAAGTTTCTGGATGCAGGGCTTGGTAAAATTGTTCCTCTCCAAGTGAAAAATGGGGTTAAAATACGTACGAAAAGTACGGACATTGTTGGGCACTATATGCAGGGGGGCTTTAGGGGGGAATGGGGGCGCATGCCCCACCCCACCCCCACCCGACGCTACAAAAAGGCCTTTTTTAGGCCCCTTTTGCTAAAGATTTGGCTCTTTTTGGTCACTTTAGTTAAAAATTGGGCCCTTTTTGGCCTCTTTTGGGCCCTTTTGTTGAAAATGCCCCCCTTTTAAACGTGTTAAACCCGCCCCTGACAATATGATCCTGGGAGTTGGCGCGCCCAACAATTATTTTCATTTTAAAGTCTAGTAACAAAACAAAACTTATTTAAGATTATCACAGAGTTTTTCGCCATTCCAAATCGTGATGTAAACGGAAGTTAATCCCATAGAGTAATAGCAAGGGAAATGAAGGCTGCGCAATTTTCATACTTTCCATTTCTCGTTGGAAATATTAGGTGGGATTTGATTGGCATTTGACATCATGACTTCAAGTGGCTGACAATTGACGGGATTCCTTAACAAGTTTTGGTTTGGAACAAATATCAACATTATTTTTGTATTGTTTTGCAGTTCATTGTTAAGTGATTCATTCTGAAGTTCTTCTGTTTAATATTTCAGTTCGTGCAGAAATTTTATTTTTATTCTGTACCATGGCCAATCGTCGGTTCGGATAGCAGCTCCTTGATATAATTAGTAAACAAAAACGGGGTTGTTTGATGTTTAGAATAACGTTTAACCAAAAATAGATTAAAACACAAAGGAACACCAACAAGTCTTTCGAGTGAGGTTTTCTATGCCGTGAAATTCTTGTGGTTAAACCCAACCACAATCACAATGGCGTGGTTTAACCAACAAGCATTTAACACCATGGTTTAAACTTACGTGAAAGGCTTGTTTGTGTTCCTTTGCGGTTTTGCTTTCTTTTTGGTTAAACTTTACTCTCGACATCATTAGGCTACTATTCGAAAGCTGCGTTAAGCTATAGGTCATTGTTGACATTATTGCCTTAACTTCAGATGTCCCATGGTGGCGAACGCTCTAAATAAATTCAATTCAATTCAATTTAACTTAACTGTTGTCCTGATAGACAGCTTTTTATTGATAGCGTTCTTCTGCTGCATTGTTTGAGTTATAATAATGTTTCAACAATATATAACAAAGAAATGGGTCGTTCAAAGCCCAACAACTCTGGAACCACTGAACTAAAATCCCAGATTTCTTTAAAAGGCACATCCACAATCCAGCATCTTTCCAGTGAGCTATAAATCAGTGCTGTAGCGGCAATAGTTTGGCTTGTGGGGTTAAATATATAAACGTGTCTCTCCAACAACAAGAAAAACTTATTTGCAGTTTCAGGAGGGGTGGGGGTTAATTTTTGATTCGACGGAATTGAATGAATTTTGGTTGAAATTTGAAATAGATTCGTAAACTGGGAGGCTATTACAGACCAAAATTTCAGCTTTAACATGGGAATGCTGATAATTGACATCCAAAACCAAAGAAACGCAATTCTTGCTTCATGCCATCGTTGCCATGTGTGCAGTTGCCAAACGTTGTGTGTGTCTATTAACCCAAAACCATACAATATATCCTGTAGCTTCAACAGACTCCTCTTAAGGTAACATG
>JAQGAL010000008.1:0-18478 GCA_034697385.1 Lithobius mutabilis | reverse complement strand
CTGTTGTTCAAAAAATAAAAGTGGATTGATTTTTTTAAGAACATTATTCGCTCCTCGTGGACTCCTGATAAAATAGGCACGGTGTTTTGGTTGAGTGTTTGGTTAAGCGACTACATTAGTGCAAACCAGGTTTTTTAAAATTAAGGCTTGCCCTAATATAGGCACTCCCTTCCACTATCATCTCCTGCTTTCTTTTCTTCGGTATCCTTGAAGAGGTGATCATTAGGTTTAAAGTGGGTCGTAAAACGATGTTGTTTTCTCTTTCACCCTCGCTTGCCTTTGAGCGGCGGTCTTTTTCCCCTCTTCGAGTCTTCGTTTGTGTTGGGTCGTGTTTCATTTCTGGAATGTTGTGACATGACCACTCAATCGTTTTGTGTTTATAAATTGAGACAGCCCTGTCACACTTCCAGCGCTGGCCGCATCCGAGACCTGAAAAGAACTTGACCACACAGACAAAATACGCTCGTAAAAGTCCATTTAAAAATAAAACAGAATACCCACCTTACAGCTAAAACAGAAAAATGTAAACAAATAGGAAAGAATTGTTTTTCTTCTGTGTTTAGAAACTGTCAGCTCCTTACTTAAAAGGGTGGAACGAGAGATAGGAATGGTTGTGTAAGTAAAAATAAAATAAACGAATACTTGACTTTTCATTGGTCCTGTAAAATATAAACAAACTTGGCTTCGTTGCAGCATAAAGATGTTGAGGCGTTATTCGTACTTTAGAAAATCGCCCTGCAAACACCACAAAATTTTCAATCGTACACTTACAGTTATGGATCCTCACGCTAAAATTGTAACCATCGCCGTAGTAGCAGCTGTACTCGTTCTGTTGATAATATGTGGCGCTTGCTCGTGGATACATTGGATTGTCAAGACCGAGCTTCACCAGCAAGCGCCAGAGGTCATCGAGATGACAACGATGAGGTCTTTGTTACCTTCGAAGCATCGTCATCATTCCGCATCTTCTTTTGCGGAGGTGTCGTTGTCTTCTTCCTACGACAGTAACATTACTTTCCCACAACAGACTTTTTCGTCATTTCGTGATGTTCCTACATCTGTTATACCTGTTACTACTGCTACTACAACGGTAACTGTAACAATGACAGAGACTGTCATTGTTACATCACCACCATCAACAACAACAACAACACCGACAATTCGTTCAACACCTACAACATCTGAAGTATGGCACGTCTTGCCCGCATACAACCCGGACGATGATGAGGTATATAAAATGAAATGAAATGAAATGAAAATAAAGAAAATGTTTGTATGTATGTTTGTGTAAGATACTGTGTGTGTTTTAATTTCTAGCTGGTTGCCGAAAAATAAGAAGAACAAGTAGGCCTACAAGAAAAGTACAAAATAGATTTTTAAAGAAATGATGCTCAAAATAGTTTATAGTGATCGTAATAGTTTTTAGCGCTCTTAAAGCTTTTTTTTATATAATGTTGTTAATTGTTTCTTAAATGTTCTAGTAGTTTTTTGTAATGAAAAAAAAAGACAAAAAAAAACAAAAAAAACAAATATAACTAAGATCCCCTCCCACCCCTATTACGTATTTTTGCCCCAAACTCCTGCACAATTTTTTTTTACTTACCCCCACCCCCACACATCTATAGAAATGAAACCATGGTATACGGATTGTTTTCAAAGCTATATTGTTTTCTTTAAATACAATAATAGGGTTAGATCCACAATGGAATGATGGATACGGCTATGCGCCGGTCACGTAATGCATTGTTGTAAACCAATGATAAATGATACAGCTTATTTAAATTAGTGTCCATACAGGGGTAACAATGACAAGCGTTATGTCCAATGCTTTGATGCTGGTGCCCGGGATCGCTAATGGTTTTATACGAACCATGATCAAGGAGTGCATAATGTTGTCCCTCCGAAAGACACATGTGGAATGCCACACGCATTGCAATCCTGCTATTTATAAGAATAAATCCAGGTTGTGCTGCAGTGATGAGTCGTAACTTACAGGCGAGGCGTCGCACAATCTCATCCGTAGGTATCGGTAACGATTCGTCGTTTTCAAAATGATGACACACTGCAAATCCTGTATTTGTGCTACATACGTAACCATTTCTGGGTACAAATTCGCCATATCCGCTCCATTTTCCCTTAATTTCAACCGCGCCAACAATCGATAAAGGTGGCTTAAAAAAAAAGTACGAATGCTTTGTTTAAGTTTCTTTCTACGTTAAAATCATGAATGTGTAAAAATAAAAAATAAAACTTACCACGCTTTCACGTAGTTGGATATTTGGCATACATTGATACATTTTGTTTTTAGCGTGAAAAAAACAAGAATGAAAAGGAGTTAGGATGAGTAACCTACTGCTAATGAATGAATGAAACGGCAGCTGCTCTCGACTTCCTCTCTCCCACCACGCATCAGCGATGATGGCAGTTTATTTTTTTTTTTACTGAGAATCTACAGTGTTGAATACCTCTTTGGACGGCTGGGTGCGCACAATTAAAAAGTGACGCTTGCAATATGGTGCTAGAAAAATTCACCAATCCGGTCGCTTCATGGGTTTTAGAAGAGAGCCAACTGCAGAGTAGATGATCTGAAAAAAAAATTCCCAACGGGTTTTGCGGCACTCTCGAAAATCATTGTTTAAAACTTGTGTTGTCTGGATAAGGTGTGAGTCGCTATTTTCCCTCGCCTCAGGATTAAGTGTGTGACATTTTGTACGGGAATAAGTGCCAGTGTTTGGATACCGTTATTTGGAATAAGTGTCAGTGTTTGGTGATCAGGAGTGCTATAAATAAGAGTGCCTAACTACTGGGATATACCGTTGGATAACGATATTTGGAATAAGTGTCAGTGTTTTGTGATCAGGAGTGCTATAAATAAGAGTGCCTAACTACTGGAATATACCGTGGGATAACGATATTTGGAATAAGTGTCAGTGTCATTATCAGGAGTCCCATAAATAGGAGTGTGGATACCGTTAAAGGATCATGCCAAACGTTATAGAATCTGGTGGAAACATGGATGGTTCATCGTCAGCACGCAGTTTGAAAGGTGTGAAAATACAGCTCACTAGTAGCGGTCGTTTGCCAAGATGTAGCTCCTACGACGGTCCCTTGGAGGTGACAACGCCCCTACCGAAAGTAGGCACTTTTGAAAGTGCAAGAATGCAGTTTGAAGGTAAGCCATGTTCTTTTACACCCCCCAAATCATCGCAAAAGTATTTTATTAGTATTTGTTTCATTAATTAATTTTCCCCCACCCCTTTTTTCATTTTAGGCGCTCCTAAAAAAATTCCCAAGAAACGGGAATGTGACGATGCTGCTCTCGCATCCCTGAAACGGCGCCCTTCAGATTTCTACGGAGCTGATTTTCACACTCCTCCAAAAGACGAATTCGTTACCATAGGAAATGACAATTTGTTGGTGGCTATCAGCAAGTTTAAAGATGTTGTTTACGTTTGCATTCGTCACTTCATTTTTAATCAAGCGGTGATGAAATGGTTTCCAACTAGAAAAGGATTGAATGTGTCAGCCAATGAGTGGGAGGTTCTTAAATCGAGTCGTATGCAGCGCTTGATAAAGTCGGCTGTGGAACAAGAACAAGGAATATGCAAACTCGTACCAAAATCATCTCTTTGTGAGGAAGTGCAAGATCCAACTTCGTACCCAATGACCCTGGATACGGGCGATTTTCAACACAGACATTTTTTAGGACCGTTTAGTAACAGATGTGTCATTGTTGATCGTGATTTGTCACAACACAAGTCGGTAAAGGTGACCCTCGCCCAAGTGGAAGAGCTGGACGATTCTATGTTAAAAAAATTTGTTAACCTGAGAATCTCCGAATGGGAAACACTGATGTGTAATGTAAACCAAATCGATGAGCGTGTATTTCAAGAAACAGGTAAATAAACCGTAACAAGTTATTTTGGTTTTCACAATTTTTTTTTCACACACACGTTTATTAATGCATTATGTTACAAGAGTGCGGTTATACCATTGATCTATTGTTGTGTTTACAAGGGCACGTGATACCTGGTTATAACACTGATCGTCAGTACGGAGTCTTTTAAAGGGGCGCTGTTTATACATGACATGAATGAATTTAACAATCAGTTTATCGTTGTATTGTTTTGGTTTTTTTGCCAGAGGGGTAACGATATCATGCATTGACTCACCGTACGCAATTTTATGGCAGAAATAAATACAATAAGCTCCACAAATATCGCTGCACGGGCCTTGCAAGACCACGTCGTTGTATTGTTTCATCTTACAATTGAATTTCAAAAATCGTGTAATATGTACATTTTTTGGTCTTAACCCGTACGAATCAAAGTAAGATGCAACACTGTACACTGGGTCTATATACACAGCGACCCAGTGACTTCCGGGTAAATTATGGTTATCTTTGTTTATGATAAATAGACTAGGGGACACAACTTTGGCACTGGGTAATCTATCACAAGGAAAAACACCGGCGAATATGCGACGTACACGTTCATTACTGCGCACAAGACTCATTATTTTGTTTGTATCCATTGTTTTTTACGAGTCCAGAAGAACGTTACGTGATTTGTCTATCTCGGCGACACTTGGGTACAGGCAATATAGGATAACATTTATTGGGTTGGGTAATGCTGTACCAAATTTCATTTCGACTCTTAATGTTCCGTGACGTGTCAGATTTAAATGGTCGGCAATTGCACATCCGTCAGGCGTAAGATCGAAGAAGTGTGCGGTATTCCCACCCCCGTACTCATCGTAAGTCAAATCTAAACCACTGTCTTGTAGATAACGTCCTGTCGCGTTGAAAAGTGTGACGTAATCTCTGGCGTATTCTTTTGACGTGAAGTTCGGGGTCAGAGCATGGGCGGGAAGGGAAATGCCGTCGACTGACAGTGCAATGTAATTTAAATCGTAGTGTCTAAAGTTAAATGGCGATTCTTTATAGCTTCCGGAGAACGCAGTGTTGTTGACGCAAATCACTCCTAGCAAACTGGGTAACGTACCCACTATAGCACTGTCTATCGAAGCGTCCAATAAATTTTTACCAACCGTAAATACTTTGCATTCTACACGACGTAACGGGTACCGTGCATTCCCAGATTCTAATACTCTGGCATGCGCAAGCAACAAGCTCGGAGCAGGTCGGATCTTCCTGACGTACAAAACTGCTTTGGTGATGACGACTTTTGGATTGGTGGTTATATCGTTGCACATGAGCACAAATTGATCCGCTGCACGAATCAAACGCAGTCGCACGTCGACACCGTTCAAGAGATGTTTGGGCTGTTGAAACCAATCGGAATGCAGTTTCCCGAAAAGATCCCAAGGTTTCGATTCGGTTATCATTGCGAAGCGTTTCTTTAGCCCGTCGTTTGCGGTGCCGGCCTGTGGATCCGCGTCGTCATGTTTGGTAGCATCGTCCTTGAAGAAACCCTCTAGGCATAATTGACTACGTTTAGCCTCCCCAGAGTATGACAGCCAGTTTTCGAGAAATGCACGGTACGCGTACGAGCTATCGGCGCACGATACTAACTTTTCGTTGAGATAAACGTCTACTTGTTGAAACAATGAATGCAAAGTATTGTTAACGCACGACACTTTTGTTGCAGCATCTAGATCTGTTCCATCACCCTTCACTATTTTAACAGTCACGTGAAGGTACGATTCGTTCAGATCTAGATAAAAGTCCGAACCACTCGTCGACACTGAAAATTCAATTGGCGCATTACCGGCGATGGAGTTTATTGGGTAATGTTGAACGTCCATTGACTGAATCACGTCCGTCACTGTATCTGGTACGGAGAACAGTTCGAAGCCTGCACTTCCACATTCTGCAGACGCATGGTGTATCAAAGACGTCATTGTTGTTGTTGTTATTGTTAAGGGTTAAAGATGTCACGGGGTGGTGCCGACCTCGTTCGTTTACGCCTCCTCTTCTTACGAGTGCCAGAACCAGACTGATGACGTGACGTAAACGGTGCCACCAATCTTCTCTTCTTTGCCTTTCGTTTGCGCCTGCCACTCCCTCCTTGCGAACGATTAAAGGGGCGTAAAATATCTGATTTAATTTCGCCAAATTTTTCACGGGCTACGTCTTTAAACCGAGATCCGCTTTCAATTTGGTCAAAAAAATTGGACCCTTTTTTCCCCAAATATCTCCCCACCCCCGACATGGCAGTTCGTAAGTAAGGTAAAGCAAAGTGTGCAATTTTTGACATGAGACCCGCCCCCCGCTGCCAGCGAGCCCCCCTGAAAACGTCACCACCTTTTTGTGTACGACAATAATGGTCGTAGCAAATTTTGAAATCGTTTTTTGGAATAATCCTCATTTTTTCAGTCAATTCGTTTTAAATGTAATGTTATGTTTACACGACCTTGAGCGGAAAAAGGGACAGGTACACCCGTATCTTCGCGAAGATAAATTTTTATTTCATGAAACGAGTTCCTTAATACTCTCTTGTAATATGGAAATTCAAAAATTTCACTAACAGTCTGACCATCTGTGCCTTTTACAGGAAGACACCTTAGCAAGGGCGTTAATTGCGAACCGACTACCTCTGTTGCAGCTATTAGGTCTGAATAAATGTAAAGTGATGTAAATCCGATTTTTAAATCTAAGGGATGTGGACTGGTTGATGTTTCCGTTAACAATTTCCTACCGCCAAACCCCAACAATTGACCAGCAGCTGCGTTAAACAAGACTACCGTTCGCACTCCTACCTCAACACTGACTGACCTCGTCAAAGGGTTGTAAGTGAACTTCAAATCGTCGGCTGCCTTTGTTCCTTGTACGGTTTTATTAATTTCGTCTAGCGTTTTTTCAGCGTCTAGGTAATAACCCTCTGAAAGGGTTATTGTTTCCTCATAACTCTCGCCTACGTTGAATCTAAAATCGAGAAACAAGGCCCCCTCCCCCACATCCTCAAAGCTACGTTTAGGATAGCCAGTGGCCGGCGTTGTTTTAGTCAAATGAACTTGCTTATCCCCGTCAAAACCTATCACAAAAGCTAGCCTGTGACTCAGTATGACCTCACAACCTGGTTTTAGCATCACGTTCAGTAAAGTTTCGGCTTTATTAGCAGCAATATTCACGGGAGGGTCATCGGGCGCATGCTGATTAATGTAAAGATTTAGAAAACCACCGAATTTTTCGAGCCATTCTCTTTCTTCATCTAACTCCAATTTTTTACGTTTAAAATTGAATTTGGGGAAAATGATACGTTTGTAAGGATTTTTGGTTACTGTAATCGTACTGGTGCGAGAATCTTTTAATTGAATAAAATTATGCGGGTACTGAATCTCGGTCACCCCCACAACCCACGTCCCGACCAATTCTATACGTCTAGACAAATGTGTCGTGAAATCTGTTAACGTATTTTCAGGATGGAGCTCTGCCGAACCATTACTGGGTAATTGAAGAAAAAATCCCTCATCCATTATTAATCTGGAGCTTGTAATTTTAAATCGCTAGCCTTAATCCAAGTATTGAATTTATCCGAATATCCTGACCACTGCACGAAATATTGTTTACTTCTACCTTTACCCCGTGTCCGAATGATCTTTTCTACAGCGTGGTAAGCCGATCGAGGTTTAAGCACCAACTGAATTTCGTACGGGTAAAATAACCCTTTGATGACGCCGCCGTTTAGATCTACCAACTCATAAACAGGCACGGGTCGCCTTGCGATACGATTTTTTATTTTAAAAATTTCTTTTAACCAGCCAGAATGAAACCCTCGTTTGAAAACGTGATATTGCTTGCTCACCCTCACTGTATCCCCTATTTTAAACGTGAAGGGCTTACTCTTCCCTTTAAGCCTATGAAACGTGTTCCAGAAAAAGGCCTGGTTGTGAGGTAATACGTCATTAGGCCTTGCTTTGATACTTCTGTGAAACGTACGGTTATAGGCCGAGATAACGTCTTGTAAAATGTCAACGAATTTATGATTTCCACGATGTGTGAAAATCCTGTACAGTTTATTTTTTAACGTTTTAATAAACCTCTCGATTAAAGTGCTTTTCACCTCGCTGTTTGTGACGAAAGAGTGAATGTAATTTTTTTTGAAAAAATTTTGAGTCACTTTCCCGACAAATTCCAGACCTGCGTCGGATTGTACGGTCTGGGGCACGATACCTGCCCTCTTAAAAATAGTCCTAAACCCTCGCACTACGTCGTGGTTCGATTTACTTACTACAGGCTCACCGAACGCGCGTCTGCTAAATACATCTATAGCAACTAAAATGTAAGAAAAACCGTCATTTTCTTTAGAGACCGCCTGAAAGTCGGCCAAGTCGACTTGCCACTGAACGTGTAGGCCTGACGTCACCGTTTTTGCCCTCGGGAACCTCCTACGAACCGCCCTGTGCAGTGTGTACGTATCGAGTTGCGCTAAAAACCGTTTAATTTGGCCTAAAGTGTAATTTTTTCCCGCAGTTTTGGAAGCTTTATGCAGCTTCAACACCGAGCCAAACCCCGCAGGGTGTTTAGCGTCAAAATAAATCTTTTTCAAAAAGCGATCCATATTTTTAATTAACTAAACATCTTCATAACCTACCCATTCTGGATCGTCGTCTTGTTTTTTTCTTGTTTCACGTTTTGGCGTAGGTATTCTAAACTTGGGTTGTGAAAGATACGATTTGGGAACGTTATTGTGACGCAAAACGTCAACGAATGTATTTATGCCTTCCAAATTTTTAATGCTTGTACGTGGAGTGACGCTGTGTAACATTAAGTCTATGATATTTGAACCTGGAATAGGCTGATTGTTGATCGAAATTTCATTTTTAGCATTGACTTGGAAACTAGGATCCCTCTTTAAGATGTCTAAAACACCTTCCGCATTTTTACGATACTTTTGTGGCACGACAGACAAGATGGACGGTTTGTAATCATACCCTACCACTTGGGGGGTAGCGCCAGCCGGGGTGGAAACCCCGGCGGGCGTACCGACTGCGGCGGCGGCGGCGGGGGGCGCCACGACCACGGGGGCGGGGGTAGGGGTAATTACGGGTGTTGAGGTACTTGTAGGAGCGTTGACCGAGCTTAATGCAGCAGCTGTGAGGTCTTGCCTATACCGTTCCAAATGCGTATCGTATTTTGCTCGTAACTGGGTGAGAAAAGTGGCTTTTAGATCGTCGGGTAATGACCCGTCTGAAAGAAGACGGCTAATGTCTGAATCAAGTTTTTGAAGTTTCCGAACCCCGATTTCGTTTGCGTCTAAAGTTTGGCGGTAAAAAAGAGAATTATAATTTGGAGTAACTTGTTGTTGCTGCTGCTGTACATCGGAAAGGGGTACGAGCGTCATGCGCTTCATCTTTTTTTTTTTTTTAGATCCTCTTACCAATCGCTTTGCCAGCAAGACCTGCGATTAAAGATGTAATAGCAGGGACTAAAAGCGGTAAAAAAGCAAACCCGCCTTTCTGACTAATTAATTTTTTCTTGGAATCTAACCCGACCCCTCGCGATGCTAATTTACGAATCAAAGTCTTATGTTTCGCTAATTTACGTTTTTCGCAAGCTGTCAGAGGTAGGTTGTTTCGCAAAAGATTCGCACAGACTTCACACACACATTTAACAAAGTTAGGGGGAGCGTGTTTTAACAATGCACGAATCTGGTCTTTTGACATATGGGGCAGTGCTTTAAAGATGGGAGTGTTTTTACGTACGTTCTGAAGCTTTCGAGAACCCATGATGGAATGGGTAAGATCATTTAAGGGCTGGGACGTATACTATAATTTTTTCTCCTGGGAAAATGTCCGTCATCAACCTAAGGTTGTCCGGACAGTCCTGACGTAGATTAAGAAACAAGTAGCCATGTGCGTGACGTGTCGCATCCTTATAACTTTCTAGAAAATAGCGTGATTGGTCCGCAAAAATTTGCCTCCCTAATGTGATTGGTTGTAAACGGTCTCGTGGATTCTTGAATAATACAATGTAATTGGAATTTAGAGTGAGGTCTCTTTGTGCTGGGGATTTGAAAAAAATGTTTTGCGTTATAAATACAACCGAAATTTTGGAATGGTGGGAAATTTGAGTGGCCAATTTTACGTGTTGAGACGTCATTTCAGCCTGCAGATCGTCCAGGATTAGTAACGTGTGCGGCTCCAAGTTCTCTAAATTTTCTGGTGCACCTTCGTGGAAAGTTATTTGACTAGAATAAGCACTCATCCACGGTAACTTTACACCATAACACCAAACGACTCTCATAATTGGTGGGTAAATCATGACGTGAGAATTTTCAATGAGCCTACGTACAAAGGTCGACTTGCCACTTTGAGAAGGTCCGGCAGCGGTTAAAAAAAAGGGACTAGTTAATTCAACCATGTTTTCTGTACAATTCTGCGTCTACGGATTTCAGAAGACTGCGGAGGCTTTCCCACTGTTTTAAAAACAAGTTGATGCCGACAATCGTAGGCCTATTCCCGACAAATCGTCGCAAATCGATAACTGTTGAGTTGTTATAATGGCAGAGCGATATCCTTTTACTTCCCCCCAGGCTGTAAGAAGCGAAACAAGCGTTCCCTACAGTTTCCTGAGATTGTATGACTAGATCTTCCGAATTATTATTATTATTTACAGTGACTAGCTTCGGAGGTGTGTTGATGACTAGGCCCTGGGAGGAAGCGGTTGATAATATGACGATTTCTACGGTGGATAAAACGAGGCACAAAGTTAGGACTAACAATACAATAGGTGAATTGTAACAATTCTCACGCACAACCGCTCTGATCCGGTCCATGATGACGAATGAGCTGTTAATACCCGTACGGGACTGTATTGTAGGTGTCTGTAACGAAGACACGTTTGTTAAAAACGATCTTGTAAATTTTGTTGCGCCTTGCAGTGAGAATGTGGTTGCGCCGTCTGATGATTTGACGTTCGGATGTAACAATGGTACTATCCCTGTCATTACCTAAAACGAGTTGTTCTAATGTTTCAGCATTCAAATTCTGCAATGCACCGTAATTTAGGCTAAAACCTCTAATCTTGACAATGTTTTCGACTCTTGTTGGGTCGTCTGTAAATTTCACAACAATGCAATATTGTTTGGGGCCGGCGCCGATAAACTTTTCGATGTAAGCAAAACTTCCATAATCTTTGAGGATTTCGTCCGTAAGACATCCCAAGGAGGTCCCCGTTTCGATCGGCGACGGTTCGGATTTTGCATGTTTGAAAATGATAGAATCGGTATCGGCGTAAGCTAGATAGCTGGGTGCTAACAATGCTAGCTTTCTGTACAGGTAAATTCGCCCGTACGCTGTAACCATAGCACCTATGACAATGTTGTTGTGTGGTCGAGGGGTTGCAAAACCGTTTTGCTTCGTAAAATGAACACGGGCCAGCTCATCGTTGTTCTCAAAATGAATAGCGCTAATGTCTATTGTACTGTCGGTCATTAGTCTAAAGAATTGTTGTGTTGTTTTCGCAAACATTGTTTGACCACGTGTGGGGACTTCTACGAACTTGCCATATAAACTACATAACGCTCCCTTCGCCAGTTGCCTGAGGCCACTATTCTTCTTAATTTTATCGTAATCCAGACGAATTCCTTCTGCCTCGTAATAATTTTCCACGTACAATCGCTTGGATTCTTCGGTATCGCAGTGTGGAGGAAAGCCGGACGCTTCTTGCTTGATCTTAAGCATGGTCTTGATGTATCCCTTAAAGGGGTGAAAGTTGACGTCCTTCTCAAAATCCCAAATTTCGTAAATCTTTAAAATTTTATAACCCACGCTGACCGCGAGTTGTACCTCGGGAGTAGGCCACGACCCAAGCAAACACCTTTCTTCCACAGTGTGCATACAGGTCGTCTGCTGCTCCGTACGTGCACATTCGGTACAAAGAGGGAATAACAACTTTTTGCCAATACGTACAGGCAGAACCGGTAGATGGAGACCGTACGGTGCTAAAATTTTGATTTTGCACAATCCAAAAAAGGTTGAAATGTCGTTATTTTCGAATTCCTTTAAAATGCGTGGGTGGGATTTTGGGTAGAGGCACTGACACATCACTGCTGAGTACAGAGATATGTAATCGATATATTTGATGTGGTGTAAATCGTCCGCAGTTAAAATGCTCGAAAAAAGCTCCGTTCGCCCGCCATAGAAAGCATCACTGGCCTTGAGTGGAAGCTGAATTTCCAGACTCTCCGTATATTCCCTTGCTTCTTCGTTATCTTGCAGAAACTCTGCAAATTCGCACTCGAAAACAGAGTGTACTTCGAACCCTTCTTGTCGGAATTTTGATTCCAAAGAAAGTTGATGTTCATACGATTCTTGCAGAGTAAGATGAGAAAAGACACTTTTCTTATTTCTTGATGTTCCGTAACAATTTTTGCACCCGTGCCAGACACAGCCGTTAAAAAAATAGACGTCTTTAGTTGTTAAATTGACACCGTCAACGTAATGTCCTAAAACATTCACTTCGCCTGAATTCAAGGCGTGTTGTATTTCAATGCCACGTGAATGTTCAAGCCATTTCAACCACCGAATTGCTACTAAAGAGTAGCGTTTTGGTGATTGCCCATACGTGTGTGAAATGTGTGCTAAAGTGTCTTTCTGCAAGAAGCAATAGCGGAATGCTGCCATACAACTACTGGAAATGGTAGCGAATGAAAAAGGGTTAAGGTCATTAAAAACAGATCGGAACAACTGCATGTACTTGATAGCCCCTTGCCTTAATATTGTTACATCTTCGATGCAATACTGAATCAAACGCCTGCGCAAGTCAAACACCTCATTGTTGGCAACGCGTTCGGCATGCCAGGCCAAAAGTTTTTCTCGTTCCTCGGGCTTGAATTTGTCTGGAAAATAATGTTCTATGTCCGGGTACGGGCCAACATAGTTCTGTCTTTCCCACGTATTGAAGGAATGGGGAAAATAACCCTTTGAAAGCTCTAAATCAAATGATTTGGCAACGTTAGCTAACCCGCCGGGAACGTGTAGCATGAAATCCCGAAATTTTATACCTTTGGCCGTGAAAGAGATGAGTTTTTCACCGTTGAAAATGGCTCGTGGTATGACCTCATTTTCTAAAAGGTACTTAACAACGAAGTGTCCATCAAACCCGGACGAATTGTAAGCAAAAAACATGGGCTCGATTTTTTTATTTTTTGAATACGTTTGGAATATGTATTCACAGAGTGCGTCACGGGCGTTTCTACCGTAAAAAATCTTTTGACGCACTTTGCAGTTTATACAACCGGCCGGTCCTAAATCTTCAATATTTTTGCATTCATCGCAACACACTTGCAGGACTGCCAAATTAACTTCGTGCTCGAAGATAGGGAAGCCAGATTTGTCTAAATCAAACCGTTTGGTCTGTACCGTTTCCAAATCGTAAAAACCATATACTTTAACCTTACCGGTGTCTTTAGGTTTCCGAAAGGGTTGAATGTGACACTTGTGACCCCCCTCTACCCACTGGTAACATACCGTGCACTTTGTCTGCCCGCAATGATGATCGATCCCTTCTTGATAATCTTTATAGCAAAGTTTGCATTTTTTGAATTGCGAACAAGTTGTATTTTGTGCGTCCGGGTTAATATTTTTGTGATTCTTGAAGCAATCGTAATTGCGAAAATACCTCAAACAATCACCGCATTCTATGTACTTGTTGAAGTCACAGTAGCCTATGGACTTGCAAGCGGGACATGTTACGGTACAAACGTGTGGGAGGTTATTGTAAGATTTTTCGCAGTCAAAACACCAGTAGGATGACACAGCGAGTCTAGGGACGGACTTGACGTACATGTAATGTTTGTCATGGTACAGAATATACAGAGGGACCTGGTTTTTTTTTTATCTTGTTTAAAAACACTACGGACGCCGTTCTCATCTTTTTCTAACACAACAATGTTCACTTTTCTATCGTACAAATTCTGAAACTTGCCAACATCGTCCAATGTACAAGGCCTGCCAAACGGAACACGAGCCCTTCTGTGCATTTTACGTGTTAATTTTGTGGGTAGTCTCTTACCACGTTTTAATTTGCGCAAGGTAACCGTCGTGTCACGGTATAAACCTTTATGTACGAGTCCAAACAAAATGGCTAGTGCTAAACAATTTTGACCTCTAGTGCCATGTTTAACAATCGATCTTGAACCCATAACATGGTCCCACTTCGAACCCTTAGCACATTGAGGACGTGTAGCTGACCCCGCAGGCATCGCGACCGTCGTAATTTTGAGTCGAAATGGTGAGAGAAAATTAATATTCTTGTTGGACTGCAAAACTTTCTCAATTTCGTGCAATAAAAGACCAGTGTGGAACAATGCAAAGGTTGTAAACCGTACGAAAATTGGGCTTTCCATGTCGTCATGTACAAGTGTAAGGCCAATGACGTCTGTAAGGGGACGATCTGGTAAGAGACGGTCAATAATCCCCGTCAACGAGTTTTCAATGTGATCAGAAATTGTGACGTCAGCACGACGTAACACTGAGGCGTCAACTGCCTTAAAGTTAATTTTGATGTCAATTCCCGTTGTTTTATAGCGTTTAATGTGTCTAGAACCAATCACATCCACGTTATAGAATTGATCTGTTAAGTATGGTAATCTGGTCACACCTTGTGAGCTTTCTCCAGATGGAAGGGGGGAGGAATTTCCCTCCTCCTCTGAAGAAGAGGAAGCCGAGTCATCACTCACACGGCTGCTATCAGAGCTCGAAGTCTCGAGATCTGACATTTTTTTTTTTTTCTTTATAGCGTCAAGAGCTGCCTGTTTACGTGGTAGTATATTCTTGCCTAATCTAGACGGCCTGTGCGGGTCCCATTTACCGCCGGGCCTGTCGGCAAAAACTAATTTACTTTGAACGTTTTTTTTTTTTTACCCTCCCCCATTTGGTTAGGTGTGGTGACATTTTCAGGGGACGGAACGGCGAAAGTCAATTTGTCACGTTTAACTTTGGGGGTTGATGAAACAGGCGTAATGGGAGACGTGATTACGTTATACGGTGTTACATTGGGTGGGGGCGTTGATGATGTTAAAGTGGCAAGTTTTGAATTTAACGTGAAGATTAATGTGGGATCATACGGTAATTGAATTGGGGGGAAAAAAACAGGAGGTGGAGGTAGTGGCGTTTGATGCTGAATCGATAAATCTAAAGGGAAAAAAAAACACAATGTTGAATATTTTTTCTTTAGCCACATTGCCCTTCGTACACGTCATCACCATCCCAATCATAATCGTTTAGAGGACAAAAACCTTCTCCTTCTACCGGGGAACTACAACCCTCAAAAAAATCATTTTCTACGGAAGGTGGGGGGTCAACGTCATCACCATCCCAATCATAATCGTTTAGAGGACAAACACCTTCTCCTTCTACCGGGGAACTACAACCCTCAAAAAAATCATTTTCTACTGAAGGTGGGGGGTCATGTTCACCTTCTTCCTGAAAAACATCATTGGCATACTCTGCAGGGGGAGAAGGCGGCGGGGTGGGGGTGCAAAAAACTTCAATACCGCTGTCAGCGATGCTGCTAGAAGGAATATCCTCCGCATCCTCCCCAAATAAAAAAAAACCCTCGTTTGCCCAACCATAGTCCCCAAAATGATGGTCGGGGGACCCCCAAAGGACATTGTCTGGCAACCCAAGTTGATTGTATGGTAAATTATCAACTGAATTCTCACTCGCAGTTTGGGGGGAAGGGGAGCGATAATCGGGGTTGCCCTGCTCACCTAAGGAAGCCTCACTACGAATTTTTTTATTTGCATCATCACTTGAAGAAGAAGAAGAAGAAGACCAAATTGGTCTGCTACGTTTTGTTTTCTGAGTGAAAGGCGCTTTAACAACACCATCACTAGAATTACTGTCGTCACTAAAGGGACGAGCGTTGGCATGGTGTTGGGAACAACCCTCTAACCCATCATCAATGGCAGTTACGTCTTTCTTACTCTTACGAGCGGCAACTAGGGGAGCGAATCTATCAGTTAATGACACCTTCGCCCGAGAAGGTCTGGGGAGCTTGCCCTCAAAGGAAAGCAGTAAATCTTCCCGATCCTTATTACTTAGGGGAGAAGAAGGAAAAAATAAGTGGGAATCCCCGTCAGAATCCTTACTATCATTACTAGAAGAGGAGGACAAGGAGTTTGTGGCACTTTGCATACTCTCTAATATGAGAACGCTGGAGTCTAAATTATAATAATAAAAAAAAATAAGAACCTGCCCTATATAAGCATAACTAAAAAAAAAATCGTAAAAATTTATTTCTTACCTGACGTCGAAATTTCTTCGTACGCTGCAGGCACGGGTGGAACAAGAGATGAAGACGCCGATGACACGTCATCGAACAACACAGGCGTAGGTGGTACATCGTCAATCAGCACAACAGAAGTAGACGGCACAGGCGTAGATGAACCGAAAATCACAGGCGTAGACGGCACAGGCGTAGAGGTAGCGACGGGGAGAGATGCAGGCGTGGGCGGTACTGCGGCGGGCGGTGCACCCGCAACGTGCTCGAGAAAAACAACATCCGAATCGCTCGAATCTGCCAACATCCAAGGCGAAAGAAGCGCACCTTGGGCTTCATAATCGTCGACATCGAAGGAACCTTGTATAAAAATTACATTTGCATCAGTATTTAAAAAGAACTATACGCGAGAAAAAATCTAAGGTAAAAATCATCTTACCATCATTCGAAGACATCTTGAAGTGGACGATGAAAAGCTAAAGTATTGATAAGGCGAAGAAGGTTACCTTGCGGTAAAAAAACAACAACTTTCCTTTGCGAATGAAAAGAAAATTGTGACTACACAAAATTCTGTAACGGCTTACTTCGAACGCCTGGGCCTGCCCACACGAGACACGTGATTTTTGACGTCACACTTGTAAACCATGCAAACCCCTTTTTTAATTGACGCCTCCATTGTAACGTCATAGCGAATCGGAGCAGAGAAACCTTTAAAACAAAGCCTGTTCGTGATTTTGCGGTTGCAATCTGGCTTTTTCGTTTAAAAATCGTAACACGTCTTAAGAACATGTGGGATCCCAAGGATTCGAGATTTAACGTAAAAATGGGAAAAAACCAATTAATCCAAAAACGTAACCCGTCTGCTTTCAGTTAAAAAACGTGTGGGGTCCTTTTTCTTTTTTTTTGGCGGTGTGGGCAGGTGAGCTGGCAGACAGGATGCATCCGACCACCCGAGACGCCTTTAATGACAGGGTGAAGTGGCGGTAATGACTACCCCGGCGTCCTTTTTCACCCCCTACATGCTGTGGGTAGGGGAAACAAAAAAAAAAGTGTGGGACCACTGGCAACAGTTGGCAAACGTTAGCCGTTAAACTATACACGCACGATCGCTCTTGCACGTCCGTCGATACCAGCATGTCAGTAAGTTGAAACCAATGTAAACAATTTTTTTTAATACGATTTTATTTTCTTCTCCGAGACTTAATCCTTTCTTTCCATTTGTAGAATTATATCGTGGCGTGTATCGAGGCGTTAGGCCCGTGGATGGACAACGCATTCAGGCCAAGAGAGGTAGCAATTGCAACGGTACCTATAGTGAATGTCGAAACCTACCATACATCTACAGTTGATTCTACTTCTCTGTCATGGGTGTTGGAGTGCTTAACAGCCAGACTAGGCGAAATGTATGTACCCGAAGGAGGTTATGTAGCCGTGACAAGTAAAAATGTCATATACATGGCACAACAACTTGTATTACCGCCAGGCCTTCGCATTGTGTATGTGCAAAATCCACCATATAGATATTTACCGCAAGTCAACTTGGACTGTTTCCAACCACACCCGTATCACCATCCCTGTGTTCTCCCAAGACTGGGTAAACTATTCCGTGCATGCGTCTCTTACAACGCCAAAAAAGACGAACCTGCCGACGAACAAAATGTACGCATTATGTACCTTTTGTAGAGGGCAGAGTGGGGGAGGCCAAGTGTGTGTGTGTGTGTGTGTGTGTGTGTGTGTGTGTGTGCAGCCTAGGATTAAAGTTGACGAGCCTGAAGGTAAGAAACTCATTTTTTTTTTTTGTTTATCACAATTGTTAAAACTGTCAACAATACGGAAAAACAATGCTTAATTCCAAGTGTGTATCTTCACAACCGGTCGGAAATTTCCGTATGAAAGGGCACTTTGCGTTATTCATAATATGCCTTTTATAGGGTAGATCGTTCACCACCCATTTATCGAGTTTGAGTTCACAATATTTACAAGC
Source organism: Lithobius mutabilis (assembly GCA_034697385.1). Lineage (NCBI taxonomy): Eukaryota > Metazoa > Arthropoda > Chilopoda > Lithobiomorpha > Lithobiidae > Lithobius > Lithobius mutabilis. The sequence goes on along the minus strand of JAQGAL010000008.1, from coordinate 305 downwards.
AACACTATCTGCCGATACACTCGTCCTATAAAACCCAGCTTTTGACATCTCATGTGCGGATAGTCCTCCTTCCAATGACCATCGTCCTACGAATGTCTTTTCCCGCGAACCAGTTGTGAAACAATGTAGCACGTTATCTTCCATGACTGTAACAATAAGTTGCCTTTATAAATCACAAGTTCACAATGAGTACCTTTTTTAATAAGTAAATATTTCTCCTTAAAACTTCCTATTTTATCAGGAGTCCACGAGGAGCGAATAATGTTCTTAAAAAAATCAATCCACTTTTATTTTTTGAACAACAG
>JAQGAL010000007.1:0-19562 GCA_034697385.1 Lithobius mutabilis | reverse complement strand
GCGTTGATGTGGGCCGCGGCGTGGATGCACATGAGGACGAGCTTCCACGTGGCCCCGTGCCCCGCGATCCTGCCGGCGCACTTTAGAAACTCTCCCTCGGCGGCGTCGGTCGTGTAGTCCATGACGGTGCCCGTGTCCGGTCCCAGGAGCGAAGTCCGCAGCGCGCTGGCGAAGGGCCGGTCCAGCTCGGCCAGGACGGCCGCCGTGTCGAAGGCCACGAAGATGCTGTGGAAGAGTTTCTCGCCGCGCGTCACGGTGACTAGGGGGACCAGGTACTCGGCGTCGCCCTTGGCGCGTACGTCCCTCACCCGGTCGCGCATCTTGTCGTCCGGGAGGAGCGCGTCGTCCGAGATTTCGAAGCCCACCACTTCCTTGTCGGTGTACATCTTCTTGTAGCGGAAGTCGAGGAAGCACTCGTCGATGAGTCCCAGGACCGCGGAGACGACGTTCGACAGCTCCTCGCTCCTGATCGCGGGGGGGACGACGGGCCTGTCCGTCGTGAAGAGCCTGAACGAAAACGCGCACCACCTCTGCTGCAGCTCGGATATGACTCGAGAGACGGCGCTCGGGACGGGCAGCGTGACGTGGTTTCCGGGCGGTATGCCCACCAAGAGCCGTTTCGGGGGACGCCCCTCTTCCACCCTCGCGATCCTGTCCCCCAGTTTCTCGACGGTGGCCGTGTACCGGTCCACCCTGGCCTGGAGCTGGTCTACGACGGTTTCCAGGTGGACGATGGTGTCGTCTTCGCCCTCCTCCTCCTCCTCCACCGCCACTACTTCCTCCTCCTCCGACGGCAGCAGCAGCTGGTCGATGAGACTGCGCGGAGGAAGCGCGTCGTGCGCCCGCAAGTAGTCCTTGACGGTCTTACTGGCGTACACTTTGCTTAGCTTCTTCGTGGGAACGTGGCTGTACCTTCTTACAAACGCGTTCCATTTGTTGTTTTTTGTCATAGTACGCTTTCAATAAATTGAAAAATATCAATTCGTTGTTGTTCGCTATTTTTTTAATTGCGTCCACGTACCCGTCCATTCTCTCCTGGTAGAGCTTGCAGTTGTCCCACTGCGTCTCGAGGATCGCCCTGAACGCGTCGAGGAGCAGGTTGATGTGGGTGGCGCCGTGCATCAACCGGTCGCTCGTTCCGAACAGCGGCAGGCTTTTGCGAAACTCCTCCCTCAGGTTTCTGAAGGCGGCGCGGGTCGCGTACCTGTACGATTCGATGGACGTCTTCAGGTGCCCCCTGTAAACGTCCATGCGGTTGACGTAGCAGTTGAATTTCTTGATGTACGTGTCCGCCATCACAAATAGCTCGGGGGTGATGTCCATTTTTTTCCCATCACGGCGTCGTACTGATCGGCGATCGCCCGCGCCGTCCCGTGGAAGTCCGCGAGGAAGAGGCCGTATTGCGCGGCGTACATCTCGTAGAGCAACAGGCTGGTCAGGGCGTCGGCGCACAGCGACGCCACAAAGTCGCGGCCGTAGGCCCCCTCGTACGATTTCAACTCTTCGTAATAGTCTCGAAGTTTCGGTAGGAAAACGTATTTAAGCTCGCGGTAGTACGTCCCGAGCCACATCTCGTGACGCCGCAGCGATTTTACGTACAGCTCGCTTACTTCCATTGACAGCTATTTCGGACTGGCGGATCGGCGTCGCCTCGTGGTCCTTTTGGCGGCGCGTTTTTGCACTTTTTTTGTTGTGGGACTCGCCGATCGACCGCGCCTCACTGTTTTTTTCCGCGCGGGAGATCGACCGCGTCTCAGGGGGCTGTAGTGCGTGGCCACTGTTGGGAACGGCGACGTTTCCACGTCGGCCGCAAATTTCAAGGCGGCGGCGATTTCCTCCGGGCGGTGGATTTTCTTGGGCGCGGATTTTCTGGCAGGACTGGCGGATCGCCTCCTCTTGTTCGCGGGACTGGCGGATCGCCTCCTCTTGTTCGCGGGACTGGCGGATCGCCTCCTCTTTTTCGCGGGGCTAGCGGATCGCCGGCGTCTTTTTGTCGCCACTTCGGGCATCGTCGTAGGTGTTTTTTTTTTAAGGCCCCCATGGACGAGTTGGCTAGGCTGGGTCAAAAAATCCTGCAAGAGTGCGAGTACGCCCGCGCCATTGCCCCCAATGCGGGTTATTACGACGTGACCGACCACACGGACAGCGTGAAGGTCGTCCTGTGCGCCCTGAAGAATGCATCGCCGGGGCGCATACGCGTAAAAACGGTTAAAAAGAGCGGAAGATGGTCCGTCGAAGAAGATGGAGAAGACCTGGTCGTCCAACTCTCGTACGCTCCCGTCGTGTTCGGCGAAGTTGCCCCCGTGGTCATTTGGACAAGCACCGTGCGCGCGCTGGTCCAGTTGTTGCAGAACGTGTACGGCGCGAGGAAATGAAAAAAAAAAAAAAATAGAATGCTTCGGTTCCCGCTTCCGAATGGAACGAAACGACTCGTCGATGTCCTGGACACCAGCGTGTCCCCGCCGCTCGCGATCGGCGAGCTGTGCGAATATTTCAGCTTGTCCGTAGAAGAGTTCCTGGAGGGGCACTTCTCCCTGTACCACCTCGTTTACTGGACGGGTTCGGTTTGGGCCATAACGAGTCTTTAAAAAAAAATGGATCTGAGGTACGTCGCGCCGTACGCGCTGCTAACCCTCGCGACGGGTTTATTGACGGTTCGAAACACCCCTCCGAGCGCCACCCATTCGGTCAGAACGGACGACGGGACGGTCCGATACGACGGGCTCTTGACGTGCAAGAAGCTGCGCCTGGACGACACGGACGTGGAGTTGAAGAGTTCGGGCGAGGCGGGCGCGGTCGTCGTCACGAGGGGTGGGGCGGTCACTTACGAAGACTCCGTGAAGATCGTGGGCAACGGCAAGGTCGTCTGCGACAAAATCGTGGTCGGGGGCGTGGAGTGGGGTCGGCTGCTTCCGAAGTTCCCCGATGCGCCCATGTTCGGCGGTAAGCCCAAAATTGTGGAGATCAGATACGTAGAACCGGATGACGGGTTCGACGGCGTACCCCACCAACCACCCTTCCCTCACCTACCGCCCTTCCCTCCCCTGGCGTCCGGATACTTGAAAGTGTCCGGCAATAAGGTTCACCTGGGAAGCTGGTTCGGGGGCACCGGCCTGAAAGTCGGGGTCGGCGGGGCAACGCCGACGATGCGCCGGCAAATCGCCGTGTTCTCGGCGGCGGATTCCGTCATCAGCGGCAACTGGTGCCTGCCCGAGGGGCCCTACGATGGTCAGTTTTTCAGGGACGGCAACATAACCCCCCGATATCCCCTAATGAGCGTCGGTTGGGATAGAGACACGGAAAGCGGCGACTTGATGCTGGGGGGTGGGGGGAGCACGATCTCGTGTAAATTGGAGCCCGGCGAAGTGCTCGTGAAGAAGGCCCATCTCGTAATAGGGGGCGTCAAAAAGTTTGATCCGTTGGTGATGCCAGAGGGTGGGAACGTCTTGCCCAACACGCTGCACAACAGCGGCGGATACGCGCTGGTCGGCGGTGGGAACGACGGCGACGTGCTGACGGTCAACGGCAAGACGCTACGTTTCGCGCCGCCAAAGACGTCCCAGGTCGTCGATTCTTCGATGAAGTTTCAGGGCATGGGTATGATGGACGTGAAAATGATGGAGTATATGTTCGGGAGCGGCGGCCTCGGAGCTCGGCTCGTGGCCTTCGACGGTAAGATGCTAGACGTCGCGTCCATCGAGATCGACGAGAGCGTGCCCGGTCTCTTGCGTATGACGTCGGATTACGTTTTTCGAGGCGCCCCCGACTCCGACTTGCGGCTGACGGGAGACAGGGTCGCCGGACGGGCGGTCGCCTTCGCGGACGAACTTAACCTGAAGACGTCCGCTTTCCCGGCGCTCGATCCCGACGGCGTTCCCGAATCGTCGACCATCGCCGTCTTGCGGGATGGCGCCTTGGGGTGGGGTGCCGTCGCGGCGGCGGTGCCGAAGTGGAATCTTTTGGAAGGGCGCGACGCGACCGTGCCGCTCTTGAACGCCAGGGATAACTCAACGTCGACCTCGTTCAAGTGGGACGGGGAGCTGTTGGACCTGTCCGGGTCGCTGAGGCTCGGGAGGAACGCTCGACTGGACCGGTCGGTGCACGGCATGCCCGTGCTGAAGCAGCCGAACGTCATGGTCTTGCGTAAGTCTGGCAATCTGGGGAACGCACCGCCGTTTCCCTTCGACGCGGTCGATCAGGGCACCCGCCGGCCGCACGACTGTCTCCGCTACGTGAACCAGAATCGCGGGCTGTCCAAGTGCGCCTTCGACGTGCCGATTCGCCGGTTCCCTCTCCAGCCCTATTCCGGCGACGTCGTGGACGCGAAAAACAACGTCCCCGTCAAGCTCGTGGAGGCGGATTGGGTAACGATCGCGCAATACCCCGGGAAGAACGACGGCGGCGCGGCTTTCGCCAGAGTGTGCTACCTGATCAACAGCGTGGACGACGCGGGGGAAATGGAGGATTCGATTTACATGATTCGCCTGAGGTCCGCCGCGGGCGCCACGTCGACCGAGCAGCACGGCTCCCTGCTGCGCAGGTTCATCACGCAGTCTTTCTATTGGTGGACGGAAGAGGACGGTGCCGTCTATCTGGAGATGCGATTGGCTCACGCCGGCAGGGTCGCGAACGTCGTCGTGACCTACGACGTGCTCGTTCGCGCATAAAAGGGGCCGGTGGAAGAGAGAGAGATAACCATGAGGGTCCTGGTCGCAGCCAAGTGTTCGGTCTTGCATCCCGGTCAATGGGACACCAACGAGACGCTGGTGAATTACGTCCAGGGCAAGCGGATCTACGTCAACGAACTGGTGGTGGTGGACGACTCGGAGAACGTAATGCTCGAACTGTACGCCCACAGCGCCCACTGGCGGTTCCAGGAAAAGAAGACCGTCGACCGGGCCTGCCTGAAGTTCACGCAGCGAGAGATGCGGGACCTGTTTTACCGCAGAATCCACGACGTGGTGCTGGCTCCCGGCGAGACGATCGAGGTGGTGGCCAGCAACCTGCACCTGCTCAACTGGTGCAAGGCGACGCTCGGCGAGGATCCCGCGGTGGTCTACGCCCAGACGCTCGTGGGAGACGGCCCGCGCCTGAACGAGAACCACGTCTTCTGCATGCGACACTGCCTAGGCCGGTGGCGTTGCGAGGAGCGAGAGCAGTGCGCCCACGTTCGAGCCAGGGTGATGGTGGATCTCGCCCGCTACCTGGACTGGAAGAGCGCCTGGGGAAGAGAACGTTCGAGGGTATTTTGTAACAGAAGGGCCATCGTGCCTTACGTCGTAAAAAGACGTGGCGTGTAAAAAAAAAAGGAGTAATAAAAAAAAAATGTACAAGTCCATCGCGGTGTACGTGTGTGGTATTTTGTTCAATGTGGGTCTGATGGCGTACCAGGTGTCTCGCGGCCAACCGCCCGTTCACGAGCAGTTGGCTGTGAATAGTCTGTGCGCCGGCGCCTCGACGCTGGCTTGCAAGCGGCTCAGGGTCGACGATTACGAGTTGGATTTCACCGACGTGAAGAACGCGATGGACGGAGCCGTTCTCGTGAGGGACGACGGTGGCGCCGGCATGCGCGCCGTGAGTGACGTGACGTGTACCGACGACGGGCAAATCGACTGCGTGAGCCTGAGGGTGTCCGATGTGGACATCGATCTGAACGAGGACGACGAGGGGCTCTTGTTTTACGACGTCGTTAAGGGCACGGTAAGCGCCAGAAGTATGAGCCTGGTCAACGCGGTCGGCGCGTCGGAGGAAACGGTCGGCGAACTGGCGGTCTTCGACTCGCAATCGACGCTGATACCCTCGGGGATTAAGTTCGACACGAGCGGTTTCGGGGGCGAGGACGACATCTTGGTTTTGGACGAAAACACGATCGTTTCGGGCGGGAGCAAAAAGAACCTGATCTTTTCCACGAGCCAGCTTCGTAGTACCAAACCCGGGACAATCGTCACTTACGGCACCACCAACCGAGAAGTGGTGCACGATCCGCGGACCGCCATCTCCCTGGACATGCAAAAATTGGCCGGTCACGAGAACGTGGGTCACCTGCTGACACTGGGCGCGGGTAACGTCATCACGACGTCGCAGCACAAACACGACAGCGTCGTGAAGGTCGAGGTTGACGGCGATCTGAAGGACCGCCCGCTCGTGTTCACCGGGCAGGGGGCCTACGCCAAGCCCGCCGACGTCCGGTTCGACCTGAAGGACCCGAATCCGGGCGACGTGCTGACCCTGAAGGACGGCACCGTCGTGTTCCAGGCGCAGCAGTCGGGTCTGGACCGAGGGACCACCACCTTCGCTTCCGACACCGTCTACGAGGCCGGCCGGCTGGCCACGTTCACCGACGAGAAGAACGTGCTGACTTCCACGAAGGTGAAGTTGAAGGTGGAACCGAAGGCCGCGGACGTGGGCAAGGCGCTGGTGCTGACGGACGAAGACACGATCGAGCTGCGACACGTTGGGGGAAACGTGAGGACCCGCCCGCTTTTGGCGCCGGGACAGACGGCGAAGGGTCGACTGGCCGTCTTCGGCGAGGACACCGACACGCTGGTTCCGTCGGACCTGAAGCTGGCCCTGCCCGACGATCTGACCGGGCTGGCCGGTCACGTGCTCGCGTACGAGGGGGACGGAAAACTGGGGCTGCAGCCCGCGCTCAAGGTGGAAGCGCCCGTCGGGACGGCCGACAATTACGATCACGTGGCGGTCTTGCAGCGAGACGCCGACGGGGCCGACAGTCTGAAGCGGTCCGACCTGTACGTGGACGGAGGCCATCTCGTCGTTCCCGGAGGAAAGGTCCGTTTCGGCAACGTGACGTTGGAGATCGGCGGCGGACCGCTGGTGGAAAAGGGCATGGTTCTGATGCAGGCCGGCAACGAGGGAGGACCGTTCGTGCCCACGAAACTGACGATCGGCGGGCTGGCGCTGGACGACGAGGCGCCCCAGGTGCCCAACTCGTACCTGGGCGTGTCGTCGGATTCGACCAAGTTGACTTTCCTGGACGCGTCCAAGATGAGCGCGTCCGTGCCCGAGAGGAAGGCGACCACCGAGGAGCAGGTCCTGACGAACGAGGCCGCGGCCATCGACGAATTGACGACGGTTCTGCCCCCCAACACCAGGGAGTGCACCGTGCTGGCGGAGGTCTGCGCGATGCGCAAGGAGATGAACGACGGCGATCGCGCGCCGCTCGTGTATTTCCAAGTCGTGGTGGTCTCGGACGACGGGGGCCAACTCGCGCACCTCTCGGCGCAGTACCACCAGCTGCCCCTAGCTCACGAGTTTCCCTACACGCCGTACTCGAACATATTGGAGACGGTCAACCTCGACCCCGCGAAGAAGTGGCGCCTGGAGGTTCGCGCCGCTACGTTGGCGGCCGAACTCGGTGACGTCAATACGGTGGTCGGAAACGACGTCGCTCCGTCCAAGCTGACGGTGGTGACGCGCTAGAGGAGGTGGTGCACCAGGTGAAGCGTCGCCACCGTCCGGGGCGCGGGGACGTCGGACTTTAGTTCTAGGCGGTCGCCGGCTTTAAGCTCGTGGCCCACGGAGTACCCTCGGTACCGCCGGTGCCTCTTCTCGATCGCGAAGGCGTCGTTCCCGGAGACCTTGACGGTGATCCGGCACTGCTGTTGGCCGTAGACCTCCGCGTAATTCAGCGTGCACGCGCTCGTGACTAAAAACGGGTCGTCGTACGGAGGACACACCTTGAATTCCGTGGAGTCGACGAGCGTGAAGTGCACGGGCTGCAGGGCGCTGTTCAGGATGCGGTCCGCGCGAAGTTTGACGAGCAGCGAGTCGGTGTTTCCGCGCGACCCCACGTTGACGATTCGCTTTCCCTCGGCCGAGTAGGTCATCTTGCCCGTGGCGTTCAGGCCTCGAAAGGGGGTCGGATCGGTGACGAGGTCGCCGTCGGCGACGGGCTCGCCGGAATTCACTATGGCGAGTCCCCTCGCGTCGAGTCCGGAGAGAAAGTCGGCGAGATCTTCGGGCCGCGCCGCGTTCGTCGGTTCCGCGGGAGCCGAGATGGCGGCGGTGGGCTGCGGCGGCGTGGTCGTGAAACGCGGCCGCCCGTTCTCGGAAATTAAGAACGCCGGATACTTTTCCGGGAAGGCCAGGTCGTGGCTCAACTGGCCCGTGGCTTCGTTGAGCAGCGTCAAGTGGTGCGCGTCGCGTCGTTCGGGCAGCCGCGCGTTACGTATCTTGCCGTAATTTCCCTTCGAATCGACGCCGACGAAATACGCGATGGGGGGTTCGCCCGCGTACGGCAGAACGGGCGTTCTTTTCAGCGAGCCCGCCACGCCCTCGAAATTGGCGAGATGGAAGACGGCTCCCCTTCCGGAGGAGGAGGAGGCCAGTAGTTCGACGTTGCCCGTGGGTTGGGGCGGATCGACGAAGGCGAGGCGGCCGTCGTCCACCAATTGCAAGACCTGCCCCGGCCCGCCGCCGCCGCCGCCGCGATAAAATGCGCCCGGCGGCGTCGGGGTCCACTCGAGGGAATCCGCCGCGAGAAAGTGGGACAGTGGCGGAGCGGACTCTGTCGTCGAAATCTTTCCCCCGTCCTTCTTGCAAAGGAGCGAAGACGCGGGCGCGTCTCGGAAGCGGCGCTCGTCCAGGGGCAAGAAGAAGTTTCCGTCTTTCGTTAACAGGGGCGGGGGGACCGCTCCTATCTTGTTCGGACCCACCACGGCCAGCACGTCCCCGCTCTCGCCCCCTTCCAGGTCGACCACGACGGGATCGGACGTCGCGATGGCTCGAGCCACGACCTGCGCGACGACCCTCTCGCATTCGCCGTCGCCTTCGGCGGATATCTCGACGCTCTCGACGGGCCGGGCGGTGCGGTCCTCGTGCAGCGCCAGCGGACCCGCGCCGTCAACGTCCCAGTGAACGCCTCCCAGAACCAGTTTACGACACGCAAGTTTTCCGTCTCGCGTCGCCGACAACGCGTGGCCGACCGGACGCACGTTGCCGTCCCCGTCGTGAACCAGCGCGCTGTCTTCGAGTCCGTCTCCCGAGATGCGCAATTTGGAAGCGTACAAGAAGGCGTTGAAAGCCACGATGACGCACGCGAACAGGGCCGCGAAAAAACGCGACGCCATTGTTTGCTAAAATTGTTTATTTTTTATTTAAAAAAAAAAACATGAATACAGTTTTTCGCCACGTGGTTTACGAAAAGATCGGCGAGGTCAAACCTTACGTCCTACCCGTGTTGTACGCATCGCTGCTGGTCGCCAGTCTCGTCTTTTCCGTGTACCTGGACCTGACGAAAATGGGAGCCGACGATGCCGCCGGCGTCCTGTTTGCCGGTATCGGAAATCGCGCGCTCGCTTCGCCCATTGTCGCTGACGGGGCGTTGACGTGCGGCAAGCTGAGTGTCGGCGGTGTCGCGTTCGAAGGAGGTGGTGGGGTGGTGGGATCGGTCGTCGTCCTTCGAAAGAAGGGGGAGGGGTGGGTCGCTAAATTTAACGACGACGGCGTATCGTTCGGTAAAGACGTGTCCTGCAAAACCCTGAAGGCGCAAAGGGTGCGCGGAATCGTCGAAAATGTGGGTGCGCCCGCCTCGTTGGCTTCGTTGGGTCGGCCGTCGGACTTGATCGTGTACGATAACGACGTCATCACGAGCGAGCCGGGCGCTGTGCGGATGGACCGCGGGCTGGTGGCCTGGAGCGGGGATAAATTCGTCGTGGTTCCGTTGACGGTCGATCACGCCGAACATCCCACGGGCGTGTTCGTCGTTAGAAAGGCGGCCCACGTGCTCCCTCCCAAAGACAAAGGAGTGCTGATGTTCCGCGACGGAGCCGCGGCTTGGTCCCAGCCGCCGACGCTCTTCGGACTGCCGTCGTCGGGAAGGATCGGAGATTTCGTTTCGACGGCGGACGGGACGCTCCCCGCATTCCGGACGGTGATATCGGACAAGGGGTTATCGGTCAAAAATCCCATCCGACCCGTCGTAGAGGATCACCTGGTGGTGGTGGTGGCGGGGAAATACGTCGAACCGGCCGCCATTGCGGAGGTGGGAGACGGCGGGTTCCTCGGCTACGACGGGGACGGTTTCGTGCGCATGGACGCGATCGACCCCGTCGCCCGGTTCGCGGCTACTGCGTCGGGAGGCGAACCGTATCTGAGCGCGCTCGTATCGGACGAAGCCGGTCGTATCGCCGTCTGGAAAGAGTTCCGGCTTCCAGTCGTCGTCGGCGGGAACGAGCGTCTGTACGCCAACAGGGCGGCCGGCGGGGAGATCGTTTGGGGCGGCGGCGGCGGACCCCGCCAGTTTGTTAACGTCGGAGACCCGGTCGCCGCCACCGACGCGGTGCCCTTGGGTTACTTGGCGCGCCACTACCTGAGGAAGTCGCGCAACGACACTTGGGACTTGGAAAACCGGCGGGTGGTCAACGTGGGAGATCCGGCTGTAGACACGGACGGTTTTTCGTTGAGGTTCGCCAGACGGCTCGCGGGCGAGTGTTTCTCGACGGACGGCGACGGGAATTTCGACGCGGGCGGAAAGATCGTCGAGGCCGTAGAGGCGACGCCCATTCTCGCCTCGGACGCGGTCGCGGTAGGGTACGCCGAACGCGTTCTCGTAAAGCATAAAATACGTTTCTACTGGAAGGCCAGAAGAACGGCGGAGTGGATGGTTCCCGAGATCGGAGGATTCGGCGACTATTACCGGGTGGCCTACAAGAGCGAGATCGTCGCGAGCATAGCGTCGCGCGACGGTATCGTCGAGACCCACATCTACGTGAACGACGTGCTGAGGGACCGGCTGCCGGTGAAACTCGTCGAGGAAGACAAGGTCAGCGTGAGGACCAACGCCCGGGCTTACGTCGAGGTGGAACTGACGACGATCGATGTCTCGTCGTAGGGCGGTCCGGCCCGTGTTCCGACTAAAGACGTGCGGAGAGCGCGTCGGCCGGGTCCAGCTGGATGCCAGGTTGGCGTCTCTGTGTCTCCGAAACGGGAGGCTGTTGCGAGAGGTGCTGCTCTCGAGGTGGAGGTGCGAGGGGGTGGTCGACGTGTTGCTGCTCGGGAGCGCGCGGGAGGAGGAGGACGCGCGGACGCGAATGGACGACGCCGTTCTGATATTTTCTTACGCCGCGGTCCGCGTCGTCTCCGTCAGGCCGGGCCGCGGGGTGATCTACCACGCCGGTCTCGTGCGATCCGTCTCGTGCGGCGTCTGGTTTCGAGTCCGGGACGGGGACGTCGTCGCCCTGCGAGGAGGGGTCCTCTATTTGCCCCTAAAAAAAAAAGGGAGAAAATCATGAATTCTATACCGCCCTTCGAACCGGGCCACTGCGTGGAAGGCGCCGTCGTCCCGTCCTCTCACTTTAGCGGGGGGCCGTACAACATCGAGACGGTCGACGCGCTCGTACCTTGCGATCGGTTGGTCGCGTACGCCGCCTGGTTCCTGGGCATCGTCTACGACCGGCCCATGGGCGCGTTCACGCGCGTCGCGTGCGGGGAACCGCCGTACAACAAGCTCAGCGTCGACGAAATGATGAAGGACCGGATGGACGTGGACGACGCCGACGATCTCGCCGTGGCGAAACCGTGGATAGCCGCCCTCGCCAAGATGTCCAAGTCTCCAAAGTTGAGGGAGGCCAAGAAGAAGATGCAGGTCAACATCGCCGGCACGTTCCAGCAGTTCAACGCCGAATACCTCGATCTGATCGACGGCTCGGTCGACGCTTTCGCCCGCGGGATTGCGGACGATCCCGGGCGGAGCCTGGAGGCGGAGCTCTCGCCCGCCAAGGTCCTGGAACTGACGCTGTACCTCAAGGACCTGATCGGCATTCGCGCCGACACCGGCGTCCTGCAGTCGATCTACGCCATGAGCGTCGTGTGCGGCATGTTCTACGACCTGAACCTGACCAACGACCTCGTCAAGTGCCTCGAGTGTCCCGTAGAGTCTATACGAAAGATAGCGCTCTGCCTGGAGGGCGGAAACCTGCGCGCGAAGGCGCCCTACGCGATCAAACCTTCGGAGCTGCGGCACTCGGGACTCTTCGAGATCAACCACCTGGTCAAGAATTCTCACTGGGGGGACCTGTGCGGCGCGCTGGCGAAGGATCCCGTGCTGCACGACGCCAAGAGGGTCGATAACATCTACAGACTTTTCCTCAGGGACGGTCCCGGTTCGGACACGCGTCCCTTCTACGTCGTTTACCTGGCGTCCATCTTGGAAAAGGGGAGGCTGTACGCCGCCAAGTGCACGACGCCCAAGGAAAACGTCGGAAAACGCAAGATCGAGTTGCACTGCTTCACCTCCATGCTGAACGCCTTCGCGCAGTACGTGACGCAGGTCACGGGGTGCACGGCCGTCAACACTCCGATTTCGCAGGCCCACGTCGTCGAGTTCATGAAGTTGAACGAGACCGAGATGTACGGGCTGCTCAGCACCGTGGCCAACGAGAACCTGCTGAAGATGGTCTCCTAACGAAAGAGGCACGTTATGAAATGATCGCCGTCCGGCATCCGACTGAGCTGCGTCGGCGCGATCTCCGCCACGCGTTGCGCGGTTGTAATCGTCGGCTTCGGCCACCACGTGAGCGTCTCGTTGGCGATCAGGACGGTAAACGCCGAGGTGGCCGTGCTGTACAAGACGATTTTACGCAATTGGGTGGTTTTTTTGCCGTGCCTGTACGTCGTTTGCCCGGGCGCGAAACCCAGGTGGATGAAGGGACCCTGGTTCTTGGAGCGAAACACGACCACGTCCGAATCGCCGGGATCGTGTTCGTCCACGTACCTCTTCGAAACGGCTTCGTTGTCGTCCAGCGGCGGGTGCTCGAGGTTCGTGATGCGGCGGCGAAGACTTCCCGACGTTTTCATGCCGGCCGTTTCCCGGAGCTTCCCCAGGTTGACGGTCGCGTTGGCCAGCCTGCGGCCGCCGGCGTCGTAGGAGCCCGCGTCCCGCATTTTGAGGCACGATTTCAAGTCGCCGTACGATGCCATGAGGCGCGCGGTGGCGGTAACTCGCCCGTTCTTCGCGTCTCGTACCGCCCCCTCCGTCCCCAGAGCGAAGTTTTCGCCGATCGTCAGGCACCCCTCTTTGCCGCCGGCGGCGAACGGGACGTGGATGTATTTGTCTCGCCACGCCACGAGGCCCCGGACATTCCCGCCGTCGGTTGCCACTAGCCTGAAATTACCTTCGGTGTCTCGGACGATGCACGCTCCCCTCTCGGCGGGTTTTACCGACCGCGGCGTCACGGTTTTTTCGTCGGTGAACACGAGGGGTCCGGCGCCGTCCGATGAGACGAGGGTCGGGTAGGGCCGTTTGTGGTGGTGGTCCACTATCCCCGCCCACGCCAAGGTCCCGTTCATCTGTCTGGTGAGTAGGGCACCCGGTGGCCCCGGGATCGTCGCTTCGTTGTACAGTTCCGGCGGTAGGTGTCTCCAGTACAAACGCTTCCCCCTCCCTTCCAAGAAACCGAATCCGTGTTCCGGGGGCGGCATGGCGCTAATTTCGCCGCGCTCGTTGACGACGAGCAGGGATTGGGGAGGCGGGGGCATGGCGGCCGTGTCGATCGGCGTGCCGATCGTCTCCAGGTGCCCGGGATCGCGCGCGTAGACTAGCGAGGGGCGCGGAGACGATTTCGGTGGGGTGAAGTGCATCGGTTCGAGCGCTTTGGACACGACGCGCGCGGAAATCCCGTTGCGCTCGACGACCAGGTACTGTTTCTTCGTTCCCGGGGCGAGGTCGAACGCGGTGGGTTTGGTCGCCGCCAGCGCCCACATTCCGCCCACTCGCACCCCGTCTCGGGCTTTGATGCTCCTGCACTCGAGCGTCCCGTCTCCGCCGCACCTGAGACCCTGCGGAAAAAAGCACCTCTTCTTGTCGACGACGACGAGGACGGCGTCCGGGGTGAGTTGCGCGAGATCGAACGTCAGCCCCTTCACCTTGAGACTGGCGCAGGCGAGAACGTCATCGTCTTCGCGGTGGACGCGCTCGACTATTTTGGCCGTCTTGCGCGCGCCGTCGTACGTCATGATGGCGCCGCGCTTCCCCGATTTCGGACTCGTCAGATAGCTTATTTCGAACCAGATCTGGAAGACGAGGATCGCTACCAGCGCGGTCAGAAACAAGAGCGGCGTCGCGACGGAAGAAGGCGGGGCCGGTAATTTCCGATTGACGGTGTACGTCGTTCGTTTGGGTCCCATTTTTTTCTTCTCAATGGAACATCCGTCGAATTTTGGTCTTTTGGACGGGCTGGTGGATCGTTTCTCGATCACGGCGAGCGACCGACGGCGGACAGTAACGGCTTTTGGACCTTTCCTCCTCTTCCTCCCGCCGCGTAAGTTCGAGAAACAACCTGACGCCGCGACTCCCGCACGTTTCGCAAGTTTCGCTCGCTGTGACGTGGTTCTGGACGACGTTCGTGCACACGAACAGTTCGTCTCCGTCCCCGTCCCCGCCCTCCGGGTCGACGATGTAACACTTGCCCCCGTCTTTGCGGCAAAACGGACACTTGAACGGAACCAGGCGCATCCCGCACGGCACGCACAGCCCGTGACCGCAGTCGAACATCGCTATCACCCCGGTCGAGTTGGTGCAGATGTCGCACTGGAAGATCACGTTGCTGCGCGGCGATCCGTGGATGACCCAGGGGCACGTCGGGTTGAGCGCGCATTCCGCGCTCTGTAGTCCGCAAGCGGAGCATCCGTCCCCCTCGAACGGACCCCCGAAAGGAACAATCATCAAGTACTGCGTCGACTTAGTATTAATTTTTTTTTTCTCGTTATAAATGCGGATCGCGGCTACCGGGTATTCAAACATGGCCCTACTTCTCGCCGCGGATTATCTGCCCATCCGACCCTCGTCCAAGTGGGACGCGCCGGTGCTGAAGACGCGCGAAGATACCTTCTATTTTTTACGGGCGGCCGTCGTTTGCTGGGACGGTGTTTGCTGGAACGTCGAGGGAGATTGGCGCAGTCGCCACACCAGGGAAGAGATCCTGGCGGACCGGGCGGGGCCGAGGAGCGTCGGCGGCTGCTCGCAGAGGGCGATGGCTCACTATTTCACCCGAGCGTTTCTTAAACTGGCCAAGGGCAGGGAGGATAACGTCGTCGTGTATTGCGCCAACCCCGTCGCGCGGGAATGGGCGCGAGAGGCGATCGGTGACAGGGCCGGCGCGAAGGTGCGGACTTTGGAATTGCCCCCAAACACCTGGCGATTGCGGTTCGGCGAAGAGATCGGCGGTCAGCTGGAGTGCATGATGGCTAAACTATAAAAGGGGAGTGCGGAAGACGAAGGGAGAAAAAATGGTCGTGGTATTTTTCGTCACGAGTCACGGCTTCACTGCGCGGGAGGGTTACGTACCGCTAGAACTGTCGATACTGGCCCGGGAGGGCGATAATCCCCGGCTGACGCGCAGGAGGATCAAGGGTACGCCCGACGACGGGAAGAAGAAACCGTCTCACCTCTACTGCACCAATTACGTTCACGGAATAGAGCCCGGACCCGATTGGAGCGTGGCGAGCAGCCGGGACGTGACCGAGAGTTTCTACCGGACGCTTCGGAACTACGGCCGCGGCGACCAGCACTGGATATTCGTGTACAAGGGCGACCCCTACGTCAGGGGGCTGATCGACGGAATAGAGCGCGCGGTGGAGGTTGTAGACCTGAACGAATTCGACGTGAGACCCTACGCGACACTCTCCTTCGCCGAAAAGAAAAAATTTGGCAGATTCGGCTGCTACCGGCACCACAACGGTCTCCCGTGCGCGTCGTCCGTCGGCTCGTACTACCACTGGGTCTGGCTCACGCGATCCCGGCCAGACGATCCGGGATGCAGTACGGCAGCTGCCGCTGCCTCGGACCGTTGGACAGGGTGATTCGCACGTGTCCCGGAGGACATACGCACATTTCCGGACCGGGGACTCCCAGCGTGGCGTCGAATCCCGTCAACTGTCCTCCGTTGGCGCACACGGTGGGATTCCGTTCCGCGCAACCCTCGCCCCTGAAAAACTCTGGGTACATGCAGTGGCAGGCGACTCCCACCACGAGCGCGTCCGGATCGACCGTGGCTACCAGGACCCCGCCGTTCTTGGCGTTGCAGGCGGGCGTTTCGACGGGTTTGGCCTCGCACATCGAGTTGGCGCACTCCCACTGCATGGTCGCGGAAAACCGCGGCAGGCACGCGTCGTTGCAGTGTCTGTCGTCGAAGCACGTGACCAGGGAATGTCCGCAGTATCGCTTCGTCGACCTTTCGATCGCGTAGGCGGACGCGGTGCATTTGGGAACCTCGGGCTGTATCAAGAGATTTGTGGCTATGTAGATGTATAGTAAAATAAACGTGGCGATTGCGATCGACGAACGTCTAAATATTTCTAAAGGTTCTCCGCACACGTCCATGTTTTTTTTTTTATTATTTTAGTATGTCTATCACGCGGATGGTATATTTTCCAGTTTAGTACTAACTGTAAAAGATCATAAAAAAGATAAAAACTGTACTAATTTCTTTATAAAAACTAGAACACGTGGTTAAAGGGTAATTTGGATTTTTTATTTTTTTTTTATATACGGCACATAAAGAACATTTCACGACACTTCGACGCGGGATATTTCCCCATGCCCGTCACACACTATGTAAACGTTTCCATCGTGTTTTTGTACGATCCATTTGTGCTCCCGCCCCTTTATGTCTAGCAAATCGCCGTCTGCCGGGATCTTCTGGTCGGCCGGTTTGCCGTAACAGGGTACCTTGGATATGTTGTATTCGTCGAAACGCGGTATCATCTGCGGCTTTTCGAACGGCAAGCACAGCCAGTGATTTGAGTCGTGGTACGTGACGAGGTCCGTGCAAAAATCGGCCACCCGTATCCGTTCGCCGTCGAAATAGTTATTTTCGGCCAACGGCACGACGGTGTTATCTTTACAGTATCTCACGCGATACAGTGGGTCGACGTAAATGTCCTTTTGGGAACACGCGCGCTCGTAAAAAGAACGACTCGATTCGGGGGTAAGTGACCACCACTTTATTAAAAATACGACGCAGAACAGGGCGTAAATTGCGGCTGACATTTTTTTTTCTAGGTCTTTAGTTTTTTCGCCGGCGGTTCGTCGTCCCCGATGGACGCTACGCGTTTGATGATGAGGGTGGACGTGGCGACGGTCAAGGGTAGCGCCAGGTCCGCGAAAAAGTCCTTTACCCGACTCAACCCATCGGGTCTACAGGACACGTCCGTGCAGGTGGCTTCGGGCCCGTGGCTGGCCAAGTAGAGGAGCTGCTTGAGTTGATAGTCCTTTTGGCTGCTAATCTCGTGCTGTTTTTTCACGGTCCTCAAGAACGCGTCGACGAATTGATGCAAACTTTCGTTTCTGCGCGCGAAGACGGGCACGATGGTTTGGATGGCCTGCACCACGAGGTCCAATTGGTACTTGGACTTATCGTCGATCTCCACCACCTCGACTGCCGCGTACATTTCTTCCAAGAGCTTCTTGACTTCCTCCAGGCTCTTGCCAATCAAACTGATGTCGTCGCCGAAAATGTGCCGGCACGCCGGTTTCGTATTGAGCACGTATTTGATGGTACGCATTACCTGGTCGCAGGCGTCGATGGGAAGACCGCGATTCAGCACCGGAATGTCGATCGGCGGGGCGATGTTCTTCAGGAGGCCCTCCAGTTTGGATCGTGGGTGCTCGCCAGTTTCGGTTTCGCGGTGGACGGCGGTTTCGTGGACGACGGTTTCTTCTACCGCGGGCGGCACGTAGTCTTCTCGTTCGAGGACTAGCGAGGGTGTCGTTATTGGGGGGGTTGTAGGTGGTGGTGGATCGCTGGGTGGAACGACAGCCTCCCTGTTAAAATTCTGCAATCTATTCAAGTAGACGCTGGCGTCTTCCATGTTTCGTAATCGCTTTTTTTTTTATCTCAAAAAGAGTTGATCGTCGGAAAGGAGCGTTGACTGTAATCCGTGGGTGCAGAGCAGGGTGTAAATTGCAACTGATTATTTTTTCTAGGTCTTTAGTTTTTTTTTTTCGCCGGTTCGCCGTCCGTGGTGGTGAGCACTGAGTGGTTAACGATGAAGGTGGACGTGCCGACGCGCGCGCTCGTAAAAAGAACGACTCGATTCGGGGGTCAGTGACTACCACTTTATTAACGACAGGGCGTAAATTGCGACTAACATTTTTTTTCTAGGTCTTTAGTTTTTTCGCCGGCGGTTCGCCGTCCCCGTTGGGCACTACGCGGTTGACGATGAAGGTGGACGTGGCGATGGTTAAGGGTAGCGCCAGGTCCGCGAAAAAGTCCTTTACACGACTCAGCCCGTCGGGTCTACGGCAAGCGGCTTCGGGTCCGTGATTGGCCAAATAGAGGAGCTGCTTGAGTTGATAGTCCCCTTGGCTGATGAGATCGCGCTGTTTTTTCGCGGTCCTCATGAACGAGTCGATGAATTGCTGGAAACTTTTGTCTCTGCGCACCAAGACGGGCAGGATGTTTTGGATGACCAGCATCATGAGGTCCAATTGGTACCTCTCGTCGATTTCCACCACTTCAACGGTCGCGTACATTTCTTCCAGGAGCTTCTTGATTTCGTCGGGTTTCTTGTCCATCAAGTTGACGTCGCCGAAAATGTGCCGGCACGCCGGTTTCGTCTTGAGCATGTATTTGATGGTGCGTATTATCTGGTCGCAGGTGTCGATCGGGAGACCGCGGTTCAGCACCGGAATGTCGAGCGGCGGGGTGCAGTTTTTTTTTGTTCATCATGGTTTCGCAGCGTTCTTCCAGGAGCTTCTTGATTTCGTCTGGTTTCTTGTCCATCAAGTTGACGTCATCGCCGAAAATGTGCCGGCACACCGGTTTCGTCTTGAGCATGTATTTGATGGTGCGAATTATCTGGTCGCTGGTGTCGATCGGGAGACCGCGGTTCACCACCGGAATGTCGATCGGCGGGGCGATGTTTTCCGGGGGACCTTCTACTCTGGATCGCTCGCCAGTTTCGTTCATCATGGTTTCGCAGCGTTCTTCCACCATGGGCGGCACGTAATCGATCCGTTCGATGACTAGCGAGTGTAGTGGCGGTGGTGGTGGATCGCTGGGTGGAACGATTGCTTCCCTGTTAAAATTTTGTAATCTATTCAAATAGATGCTGGTGTCTTCCTTTTTATTTCAAGAAGAGTTGATCGTAGGGTACGGAAAGGAGCGTCGAATGCCCCACATAGTCCGCGTCGCTCGGCCTCAAGCCGAATTTCCTACAGACGAAATCCAGGTAATCGGGGTTCGCGTGGAAAAGCGGCGTGACGACGCGTCGCGAGAATTCTTCGCGGGAATAGTCCGTCCAGAAATATGTACAGTCCAGGAGGAGTCTGCGGAGCGACCGTCTGTCCATGGGCGGATAGTGCCGAGAATAGATCAGGGCACCCTCGCCAAAATCGTAGATGGTGCTGGTGTTCAGGTCGGGGTTGTTAGAAACGATCCACGGCACCGTCCGGGACAGCATCTGCCGCGAGAACGCGTCCATTTTGTTTTTCAGCTCTCACGAGATCGTCGCCAGACCGTCGCTCATGCGCTGCAAATAAGCGTTGGTTGTTTGTTGGTTGGTTTGGCCCGCACACTGCGGGGAAGCCGACATCAGGGGCT
>JAQGAL010000006.1:0-19763 GCA_034697385.1 Lithobius mutabilis | reverse complement strand
GTCATCACCCTCCAAAAAACATTCAATTTACAAAAAAGAAAAAAGACAAGACAAGTGTATTTTGTTAAACCCAGGTTTATTAAAACCGGTATGAGATTACATCACATAAGCATGGCCATTACTAGAGACATTACAATGGCGTGTCTCTTAAAAATTAATACTAATTTAAATCAATCTCTGAAAAAAGTTTGTGAAGCTACTGGCAGTACTACATTGATTGTTTCAAAAAATCTGCTAGCAAAAAACCCTAGCATATTACAGCTTTGTTTTATTAGATTACATCACACAGAGGCACTACAATGCTGTCTCTCTTTAAAAATTAATACTAATTTAAATCAATCTCTGAAAAAGTTTGTGAAGCTACTGGCAGTACTACATTGATTGTTTCAAAAAATCTGCTAGCAAAAAAACCCTAGCATATTACAGCTTTGTTTTATTAGATTACATCGCACAATCATGAGCTGTACTAGAGACACTACAATGCTGTGTCTCTTAAAAATTAATACATACATTGATTGTTTCAAAAAACTCTCACATATTACAACACATAATCATGAGCTGTACTAGAGGCAGTACAATGCTACGCCTCTTAAAAATTTGTTTATTAGATTACATCACATAATCACGAGCTGTATTTAGAGACACACACTACAATACTGTGTCTCTTAAAAATTAATACATACATTGATTGTTTCACTTGGCGTATTACATCGCATAATCATGAGGTGTACTAGAGACAGTACAATGCTGTGCTTCTTAAAAATTAATCTACTATAAGTAAGCTAGCAAAAATAAATGTTAATCTACTCCACTTCCAAGCAAGGTGCGCTGTCTTAGAGACAAACAGTTTTGCACGCACCCTTCGTCGTAGAAACGGCGTGAACGTTGTGTCATTTTAAAATGTTTTTTTGCGAACTTAAGAACTAGATCATCGTTCTTGCATCTGTCGTGGGTATAGTTGCTGATGATGCGGCCTGGAGGGAACTCCCGCGCCCGGTGCCACAGAAAATACAGGCAATGCTGCCCGCACACAGCAGAGCAGTGCGATTGTAGAATGATTTGGTTATGCGTCTTGAAGATAGAGTTTCGCTTTAAGAAGCGTATGATGTGAACGTTGGAGGGTCGGAGTCCGTACGAATCGAAGTAATAAACTTCTTGTCTGTAAGGTACGAACCACATAGCCACCCAGTGACTGCCTGGCTTCGACGAATTGTCAATGTTGGCGATGTATCCGTTATGCTCAGCATATTTAGGGAGCAAGTCGCACGCGAACACACCGCCAAAGTAATTTCTCAGTAGAGGATCTGAGCGTGCAGCCCGTTCGAGTTCGAGAGTGTTCATTTTTTTAGTAGTCGTATATCACTGTGCGAGACTTATCAATCTCCAGCACCGTTTGGTTAACCAAGTAGAGCACAAGATTGACGGTCTCTGTCAACGCCTCTTTAAAACGAATGTCTATACGGATGTTGCCTTGCTTCACGAGATTGAAGTGGTCTTGCGAACTTGACAAATCGCTGGAAAGATCAAATCCGTACAGCGTGAAGCCCTTGCTGTAATGGGTGTAAGGGATGGCAGGCCCTTCGTCCTGTGTGAGTTTGCCGATGGCTTGGTAGAGACTGCTGTAGCTTCTGGCAAACAGGTTGCTGTCAAAGTCGGGACGCAAGGCGCTCGAAGGAACTTGACGTCCATCCACCAGCAAGGAGAGGTTGGTGACGTTGCAGTGCTTGAAGTTGAAGGGGTTCTCGCTGTAGTCACCGTTGTAAGCCTTGTTAGAAACTAGTCCAACAATGCACATGGAAGGCAGACTACCCAGCACTACATTGTCCAGGTTCCCTTGCAGACTGTCTTTAGGGATTGTAAACGTCTTCACCTCCACGCGCTGCAGCGGGTATTTGGCGTTTGTTTTCGACAGTGCCTGGTTATGTGCCAGCAGAACGGAAGGGGCGGGGCGTACTTTGCGCACAAACAGGGAAGCGTGCGTCACGACGAATTGGAAGGTGGAGGTATTTGCTGCCATCAGTACGAAGGAGTTCTTACTTCTCGTCAATTTGAGGCGAAGGTCAACACCCGTCAGCAGCAGTCGTTCTTGGTGGAAGAGGTCGTTGTGCGGCCGGCCATACATGTCCAGCACTTTACTCGAAGCGGAAAAAGTTTGTCTATGATTGAAGCCAAAGTTCTTGGCATCGGTAGCGGCAGCGGGATCAATAACGTTGAAATTCGAAGGTGTGTCTTCGTACCACAGGGCAGCGCTCAAATGTCCTTTTTTTGCATCAGTACCATAACTGAGTAATGATTCCAGGTAGGCACGGTAGGCGTACGAGTTGTCGGCAGCAGCCACCTGCTTTCCGTTCAGGAAACAGTCGCACTGCGAGAACATGGCGTGCAGGGCCAAGTTGACGGGGGCAACTTTAGCGTCGGCGAGCAGGGTTCCGCCATCACTTTTCGTCACTTTGGCTTTGATGTGAAGGTAGGACTGGCTCAAATCCATCAAGGCATCTTGGCTACCGGTCACGACGAATTCTATAGGCGAGGCATCGCCTAGCGTCGCCAACGGGTGGTACTCGGTCCAAAATCCATCTTGAACCGCGACTTGAACGTTAGGGCTGCTGAACAATTCAAGTTCCGATTTCAAGCAGGGCTCTGACAGTTCATCGGGTAGGAGAGGCATTGCGGTTGCTGCTCTTCTGGCGCACTCTTGCGAAAAACTGAAGAGGGTGCAGGCAGGGCATCGTTTGTTATAGTTTTTTCCTTCATCCAAAAATTTTTTTCAATAAGAAAAATCCTCCCTTTTGTTTTAATTTTTTTCTGCCTCCAAGCTGTCTCTTCCATAGCTTTTTTTTTCTTCTTCGACCAAATCGGATCTTCCTCTTTCTTTTCCCTCCGAATTGACTCTTCTTCCCCCTTTTTCTTCTCCGTCCGCACCCCATCTGTCTGCGAAGACCTGTTGTGGATCAATGATCGGCGTTGATCGGGTTGATGGATGTTATATCTCGTTGTCTTCTGCTTGCGGGAAGGGAGAGGGGTGAGGGAGAGGAGGTTTTATCCAAAAATATCCCCTTTTTGCCTAGACACAATTCCCCCCCTTTGTTGCTTTCTTTTTTTAATTCTTCTACCACCAATTTGCCTAAGCCTTTTTCTTTTCCGACGGCCACTCCCGCTTTGTCCCGCTCTTTCTAAAGTGTCCGCAACTGCACCGATCGCGTCGCGTTTAGCTTCTTCGAGTCTAGCTTTCGCTGCGGTTTTTAAATCAACCCCTTCACCGAGATCTTTAATTAGGCGCCCTCCCGAACGCAAAGCGTATCGGCCTGCACTCGCCAACCCACTCTTTAAAAAAGGAACAGCTGATCTAAACAGCCCTCCTAGCATAGATCCTAGCCCCCTCCCCCTCTGGTATCGCGACCCACTGAAGACGGGATACACCCCACCCCCCCTCTGCACTCCTCCATAGTGCCGAACACAACTGAATGCGTCCGGTCCTCTGTACGGAAGTCTCATGTTACCCTCGGCTCTGACTGAGAGAGAATGAAAGATAAATGGTTATGAGGGTTTAATTAAACCTTTTTTGTCTAAAATGAAGAGATACTGAAGCGTAGGAGGAGTGAGAGGGAGGGAGAGGGTTCCCTTCGTAATCCGTCATGTAAATAAGAATCGATTCAAAATCGTTGCGTGCCAATGGCTTGTAATAGGGTTTAACAAAAACCTGATGAATGAATCCATCTGTTGAGTGGTGTATATTTCGTAAAACGGGAACGAGTTTGCTACCCTCCAGACCGCCTCTTATAATGTCCGTGCATACTAGGAAAGAAGTCCACGTAGGACGGTAATCGATAACGTACGTGGCCTCCCTGCTCATTTCGCTCAAAATTTTACCCGGCTGAAACCCTAGCAATTCCGAGAGAGGCTCGTTCAATTTAATGTGGAAAACTTCGAACCTGTTTCTCACGGTGCGTTTCTCCGTCCAGTAAGGTTTCGGAAAATTTATAGTAATTTTTTTAGTGAAGGAACTATAGGTAAATCGTACTTGATGTTCCTGGCTAACATTTCCTCTCATTAAAGGGTTGATAGTATTAACCAACATCTCGGGAGAATCGTAAAAACCGGGAGGAATGGCGGCTTTAATGGTAGACGTTGTTACGCTTACTGCCACCCACCACGATGAATCCACGTAAAGAGACTGAAAACTTTTAAACGGCAAAGCGTCATAGTCACTCGTGCCTAGCGCCTGTTGACTCGGTTTGATGGGAATTAAATTTAGAAAACGGGCTAGGGTGGGGGAGAGTGTGATTTTTTTCCCCATCGGGTTGATAACGTTTACTGTTTTATCAATAGGATTCACCGAAAAAACGTTTCTGGAGAGCCCTACCGCAACTCTTAGAGGGTCATTCAGAAACTCTAGCAGATGCGGCACGGCTTCTTCAAAGTTTGCATTGTGAGGGGGGTCGTACTGCGGATATGGAAAAAAATTTCTCGTTCCATAATGTACTTCCATCCCTTCTCCGTTATTAATCGTGCCTAAAGAACGCTTCGCGTAATTTTTTTCGGGCCTAGCGCACGACAATTCGGTCAAAGCCACTTCCCATTCATCGCCTTCTAAAACAATACGCTGCGATAACTTTGTACGATAATTTGTCGAGTTGTTTTGAGGAAATAGTTCTTTGCTCGATCCGTGAGGTAAGGTAACGTAGAAGCTATCGAGAAAAGCCATTTTTCGAAACTAACCAATGTCTCTCCTAAAATGAAGCGTGACGGTCACTCTACCGGACTGGAAAGGAATAATATCTCCGTGGTCATCAGTTAAGTATATATGGATTATCTCAAAGTCCGTACGTGAAAGTTGACGATAATAGGGCTTAACAAAAATTTCGTTTATGAAATCTGAGTCATTCCCGGAAATCTGAACCGCTCTCAAAAGAGGGGCAAGAACGTGGCCTACCGGCGAAGGTCTAATGATATCGCAGTGTACGAAAATAGTCGTAAGTCCTCCATGGATCTGTACGGCATATTTACCCTCTACATCTTTATCGCCATACAAGGTATTAGCCTCCTCGAAACCCATCATACCTGCTAACGCAGAGTTCAGCCGAAGGGCAAAAATTTCGGGATGCCTTACCCTGTTTTCTACATTATTATGAAAAGGTGGGGGTACGTGTAAAGTTACTCTTTTCACGAGAGGATTATAAGTATAATGGAAGCGCTCTCCTTTCGGAATGTTAAATTCTAGCAGTTTGTTGAGCTTTTGCACCAGAATTTCGGGGGTAGGGTAGTACCCAGGCGGGATGAAGAGTTGGGTGGCTGGCAAGGGCACGACCAGCGACACGGCCCATTTGCCATCGTTCCAATTATGATCAATTTCCGTTAATTTTAGGGTTTCCCAATTGCCAAATTGCACGAAAGCGTCACTCGAATTACGGGGTTTCAAATTTAAATAATGACAGAGTGATTTTGACAAGCTCAGTCTCGTTGTGCTAGACAGTGAGTCTCGTATTTGAATAGTACGATCGCCGGCACGCTCGAATTTGATCACCCCCGCCCCCAGAAACTTGTCCAATTCAGCGTTCAAGAATTGTAGCAAGTAAGCTATTTTCTCTTTCAGCATCCCATCGGTTTTAGGCATGAAAAATGGGTAAAAGAAAACTGTGCGATGCCCGTACTCTACTTCCATCATCTCACCGCGATCTACATTGAACCAGGTTCTGCTGTACTGAATTTCCGACAAACCGACCTGCCACTCATTACCGTCTAAACTGATCCGCTCGGCTAATCGCGTGCGATACGATGCTAAAGAGTTGTCGGGGAACACTTCCATACTCGCGTTGCTCGGAAGCGTGACGTAGAAACCCTGATGGTACATCATCGCAGTTTTTTTAAATCAGCGTCTCTAATCCAAGAATTAAATTTTTTTGAGTATCCGACCCAAGACACGAAGTGTTTTTTTGCTTTACCTTTCCCAACGGTTTTCAGGATCTCATCTACCGCGTAATAGTCGGCGCTTCCCTTCTTATCTATTTTTTGAATCTCGTGTTTGTAAAACCGGCCTTCTATCATTTCCCCACTCTGATCTTTCAACCTGTACGTATACTCGGTCCACGCCGGCTCGCTTTTTGAATGAATGATGAATACCTCCCTCGTCCACAATCCTCTAAAACCTTTTAGAAAAGGCGTTGTTGACGAAGCGGCGATGCGAACGTGATCGCCTACTGCTAAACCTGATTTCAGTTTCGGTTTCGATTCGTACATTTTCTTTAAATCCTCGTGATGTAACGCTCGCCAAACTTTCCCTTGGTTTTTATACGTGACCCGGCTGGGTTTGAAACCCGTGGAAGAATGCGTTTTATTGTTGTAAGCCTCCGTGATTTTTGGTAAGACTTCCGCAAATTTATACGTACCATAGCGTTGAAAATACCGATGGAGTGTGGTTTTGAGATGCCTTAAGTATCTCTCTATTAAAGCGCTCTTATTAACGAAATCTCCGGTGGAAAAAAAATGAACGTAATTTTTTTTCAGATAAGCCTTAACTTCCGGAGCATTAAAATCGGATCCGTGGTCCGTTTGTAAAAATTTAGGCATCGGTAGAACTCGAAACACCTTCTTTAACCCTTCTAAAACTGATTTCCCATCCTTTTTTTTAATCGCCACGTTCCACACTTTTCTAGAAAGCACATCGATACACGATAAAACGTATCGAAATCCGTCTTTATTCAGCGGTACGAGCGCTTTAAAATCCGCCAAGTCGCATTGATATTGCGAGTGCAAGCCCGAAGCAATTGTCTTTAATCGTTTAAATCGCGTCCGCCTAGGTCTAAATAAAGTATGACTGTCTTGCTTGGCTAACCATCCACGCACCTGGCGAAGCGTGTAGGCTTTGCCGTCAGCTAACGCTTTCCTATGTAGAACGCGAGCATCTCCCGTGAATCCAGCCGCCTCGCTAGGATTAAAATAAACTCTTTCTAGATATCGGTCCATTAAAAAGAACGCGGAGGTACGCTTTTCCACAGGCTACTTTTCGTACTCCGTAGCACCGGCGGTGAGGGCCGCGGAACATCGAATGACTCTTTCTCTCCGTTAAGCTTTCTTTTCTTGCCACGCTTAGCCACCGTGTCGGCGCCACTCTCCGGCTTAGCGGCGGAAGTAGTGGGAAGAACAGCTGGAGCGGTGGGAGGAGGGATCGCGGGAACAGCCGCTGTTGCTGCTGCTGCCGCCGCTGCCGGGGCTGTCACGCTCACTCCCGACCGAAATTGATTTTGAAACCGCTGTAACTCGCCCTGAAGCTGAGAGACTAGCGCTAATTTCCGATCGTCGGGGATGTGCGCGGCTAAACTAATTCGCTCAATGTCGCGTTCGAGAGATTTAAGTTTAGATAGCATCGATCCTTTAACTTCGAAACTAAACCCGGTCGGATCGTTCACTGCCGGTGCCGCGACGGCGCCCGCGACGGCGCTCGTCGGCTGCAGAGCGTCGCCGATACGCGATTCTGGCACGAGAAAAAGCTTTTGCAGCATGGTTATTTACCCAATAGAGAAGGTAAAATTCCACCTAACAATGCTAGCGCAGGTTTAATTAACAATGGAAGAAAACCTCCGGATTGTACTACTATTCTCTTGCGTTTTCGTAAATTACTGCGTGGACACACTAGAGCGCGGAGCTTGCTTTTGTATTTGGCTAGTTTCGCTTTCGTTTCAGAACTGACTTTCAATCGACCAGAGAGCAAATTTAAAGCAATCTCGCTGAGACAAGCGATTTGCTCTCGACTGGCCTGGCTGAGTAAAGCTTTTCTTTGCTTCGCCCCTACCTCACAGAGCGTTCCCAAAAAAAATCTATGCTTTCGTAATTTTTGCATCCTCGCGGCGCTGGTGCTAGAAGACGAATGGCCGTGTCGCGCGCGCGGCTCACGTAAATAAATAACCATTAGCGATGAGCGTAAGCCGTGCCGAATCGGTCCTCGGGAAAAATCCCGGTCCTAACGCGTAAAAGAGGATTACTTTCGGGATGAAGGTCGATGAGTACATACCCGTACGGATTGTTTACAGTTACATCGTTCATGACTTTCTGTAAAAAATCCCCCCCTCCAAAGATTTGATAGCTTAATACTTTCAGTTGATTCTGATCTCTTAAATTCCGCAGCACAATTAAATAAGCCGAGTTTAAACTTACAATACGATGAAATTTATCCGCATTATTGAAAAGCGTTTGCGTAATATGTATGAGGCTGGAATTAGTGTGATGACCGTGTCGCGTGAAATACTGGGCCACGAGTCTATTATTTTCATTTCCCGTATTTTGCCAGTCGTCAAGCACGAGTAATCTAGGCACGAGAGGATTCAATAAATTAGGGTCCGGAATTTCGGCGAGAAATTTAACTTTGGGAACGAAAGCTTCTCTCCACGTGGGTAAAGTAGGGCTGCACCATAAAATTTCGCGAATGGGGGGGTGGAAAAGGCTGTCTATATTTTCAACTATTTTCTGTACGATCGTGGTTTTGCCAGACTGACTTTTTCCAGCGATAAGAATTGAACTGGGATGGCGAAACTGCGTAAACCCCTCGATAGTACGAAAGTCGCTATTCGCCGTCATCTAGCCCTAAAGTGACTAATATTTCGCAAAACTCTTTACTGCTGAATGTTACGCAGGAATCGTAAGAGCAGATTGTTATGAAATGGGGAGTAATATGATTTTTCGCTCCGGGCAAAAGCGAAGAATTACTCTCTCTCAAGTAGCGTTTAACTTCTTCTGGAGGGGGAGGAGAATGAGTTTCGTTTATATTACTTTCCATTAAGTAACCTAAACACAGCTCCTTAAAATCTACCCGAGTATCGAACGGCGCTCTCTTTTCGTCGTTCCCTCTAGAGTGAGAAACGTTAACTACAACAGTTCCCGTAAAAACCAAAACGAAACATACGAGCAGGACGAAAGGTCCAAAATTTTTTTTTAACCCCGCTACAACAACGTCGCTCACAGCGGTGAGAGATGGCATGTTTGCTTCGAAAGTAAAGTCGTAACTGATTCGCGAGACGGATGGGAAGTGGCTTTTATAACGTTCCTTTACTCCATGGCCATGGTTTCGTTTTCTTCGAACAACTGTACGTTATTTTAAAATTACAGCGGTCGCAAACCTCGTTAACAAAATGACAGGGCTGTCGATCGGCGCAAAAACAACAAAAACATTCTTTTACGAACGAAAGGTCCTGCTGCAGCAACAAGTAAGGGGCGTGAGTTTCTATGGCGCAATATTCTTCTTCTTCTCCCCCCTCCACGATCCCGTAGGGAAAAAGCTTAAGAAATACGCACTTGGGCGAATGCACGCGGTGCTCTCCTAGCGGCGTGTCGGTGGCCTCCCAGGAATGAACGATAATGTGACAATATCTACACCTAACACTGTCGGTGGTATAATTTTCAGCCCTATAAAATCCCGCCCTGCTCATATTTTCAGCACTTTTATCTTCATTCTTACTATAAAGCCAGTCAGGAGCGAAAGTGGCTTCTCTTTCTTTCACGTTCGTCATGTAGCGGCCGCGAGGAATTTTTAAAAATCTCCCTTCCCCTTCGAAGTTACGTCGTTGATGGTGTTGTTTTAAAGGCTGCGGAATGAAATCGACGCTTCGTTCGCACTTCCCCCTACACCCCCTCTCTCTAAAAAGAAACCTCCCTAATTTGGAACGAAGGTAAAGTACGAGGAGTATGAGGTAATAAAACATGATGGTACGTTGTCGTCCGTCGGGCATCTATTTATAAAAAACAAAAAAAAAACCGTAAAAAAAACGAACCGGCCGCCGCTTATGCGGCGCCAGGCGCCGCATATCTATGGCACGTAGTGCCATATGTCTATGGCACTATGTGCCATAAGGAGGGGGGAGGGGAGGCTACGCCTCCCCTCCCTCCTATGCGGCGCCTAGCGCCGCATAACCCTATGCGCTAGGCGCATACCTATGGCACGTAGTGCCATAAGGGGGGGCCCTCCCCCCTCCCCCCATACCGTTCGTTTATGGTTTTTTTTAATCGCCGTATTCCGCCCACGCGAAGCAGCACGAACCGCATTTCATCCACGATTCGGGATGATTACAATTTTCCAGGGGACATTTACCGCAATGACAACAGTGGGGAGGAGGCACATCTTTGCAGTGGCAACAGTGAGAGATGGGGAACCCCGTTTCGCAATCGACGTGAGCGCAGCAAGTATTGCTAGCGAGAGGATGATTATCGTAACAACAACATACGCTTTCCTCTCGAGGGTAAAGGAACGTGTGCACGTTCCAATCGTCGTAACGAAGAAGGACCGCCGTAGGGGGAGGGGGAGGGAATAATTCGGAATCCAGCGTCGATAAAAACAGCTCCCATAGATGCTGGCAACACGTGACGCACCTCTCGTACGTGGGATGCGTGCAGTTGGCTCCACGTTCCGTACAATCGCCAGCGCTGCAGTGACAACAATGCACGGTGCCAGTTGGACAATGACAACAATGATTCGCGACATTCGAATGAGCATCGCCGTGATCGATGAATGTATGGAAACAGCATTCGCTCAAATGCTCCGTACTGACGCAACAACATTCGCTACCATCGGTGGTACTACGTCTGAAGGTGAGATAATCAGCTTCCGTGCTGACCCCGTCCCATGCCAAGACTTCTTCTACCGAACAGTCTTCTACACGTGGAATCCAACCGAAACACATGATTTTTTTTATATTTTTTCAGCTAAAACAAAAAAAGAATTCGTTTTAGATTCTAGTTAAAAACTCTTAAACTTCATTATTATTTCAGCCTATAGAAAGTAAGACTCGTATGAGAGTCGGAGATTTCGGGGTTTCTCAAGATAGTGCATGTATAGTGTAGATGGGTGGGAAAATTCGTGCAAAATAAACTATTGTTTTCTAAACCTACAGTCATAACGTACTGCTGCGGATGCTCGTTATGTTTTAAATTCAGATAACGAGTGACGCCTAGCGAAAATGTCACGATCGGCGCGAGAGGATCTAATAAATCCTCCTGTTGAAACGAGCAGCTGTCCATTCCATTAACGTAGTGGCGAATTATCGCGAGATTAAAGGGTTCATCTAGCGCCGTTTGAACGAGCATTTTTAATTGCCTAACGAACGCGAGCAACGGGCGGTGAAACAATGCGGGTGAAAAGGAATCGTAAATTTTAATAGGATAATGAAGGTCTTTAAATATTTGCTCGGAGTGGAAGGACGGGGACAGAAAATGCTTACAATAACGTAGGTCGTTGTCGGGCAAGAAATTTAGCGTTCGGAAGATCATCTAGAAACGAAAAAACAAAAGATGGACATTATTTTCCCAGGGAAATTAATAGCCCCAAGGGAGGGTGCTGTAATCGGATAAAATTTTTCTTTTGTCCATAATGATCCTGTACTTTTTAGTTTGTTGAGTGGTTAGAATTTGATGATGCTTCGTTCTTATTATTTTTCTAGGGTCAGTGACTGAAATTGTGCGTTCCCTATCCAACGCTAAAACCATGCGCTTCATAGATTCAAAATTTAATTCCTGGCTGGCCGAAAAGGAAAGAGGAAAACCGCGGATTTTGACTACAGTATCCTCACTATCGTCTCCTTTACGAAACTTGTAGGCGTAATTTTTAGATCCGCCACAAACCATTTCTACGATCTTAGTATCGGGCCCGTACTTAAGCATTTCATTACCTAACTCGCCGAGTTTGGTGGAAATATGGAAAGGGGAGGGGGAGTCGACCTCGCGAAGACATAAAATGGAATCTGTATCGAAATAGACTAAACAATGAGGGGGAGGGGTACGCATCGCTCCTAGAAGGGTTAGCCTACCGTACGCCGTAATAAATGCTGCTAGCACGCAGTTCACGTTGCTGCCTCCTTCCGTTAACTGAGCATTGTCTCTGTACCGAATTGTTACCATCTCCTTCCCCCCGTCTTGAAAATCGAGAGATGAGATCTCGTAGCGGTCGCTGAGAAGAACGGTAAAAAATTCTCGCGGATTGGTACAAAATTTAGTGCTTAGCTTACAAGTCCTCTGGGAAAATTTCCCGAACAGAGAATTTAGAAAATTTTTCGATAAGAGCCTCTTACCTTTGTTAACTTCAATTTTGTCAATATCTAACGCTATATCCTCCTCGCGTCTCACTTTATCCACGTAGTTTTGACGGTCTCGTTCAGAGTCGCATCCTGAAGGGAAACCGCCCGATTCGTACTTGAGAGCCATAAAGCGCCTGACATAGCCCGAAAATAGGCCTTCCGTTTGCCCAGGTACATACTGGGACGATTTTGGGAAGTGCCAAGCTTGCGTTAAATGAAGAATTTTATATCTATCCTCTATCGCTTGCTGCAGTTCGACGGACGTCCACACAGCCGTCAGTTGCCGTTCGTCGTCCGTGTGCTGGCATTCCTGTTGATACTGAAGGATGCAACAGGTTCTGCATAACGTGAAAAACAACTTGCCCTCATAACGGTAGGGTAAAGTGGGAACGAATAGCCCTCGAGGCGGTAAAACGCTACAGGCGATGAGGCCGAACAGAGAGCTGATATCATTGTTGACAAACGTGTCAACAATGACGTATTCTCCAACTGGGTACTCTTTACCTAGCATCATCGCCGGGTATAAAGAATTGTAATCTAAATTTAGGATTTCCTCGTCCTCCTTACATTTCGTGTAATATTTATAAACTTCAACCCGACCTCCGTATAGTCCTTGTACAGGTACTATGGTCTCACCCTGGAAACTGTCGTAGCTCGTCACAAATTGTTTCAGATCGGGATTAGAGGTCTGTTCCTCCTCGAATTTACAGCTCCACTGTTCGATAACGCGGCAGCCACTGTAAGTGCGGAGAAATTCGGACCTAGCTAGCGTCATTTCATACGCCTCCTGCGCAGTTAAATTGCTGTAAGGAACCTTCGCTTTTCTGTCTAATATGCAAATTTCGCACCCGTGAAAAATGCAGCCAAAAAATTCAAAAATGAGCTTTTCTTCGGGGCAAAATCCGTCCACTTGATATTTATGCAAAATAGTCGATTCGCCCCCGTTTTTCGCGTGTCTTATGCGAATTCCTCTTAATCTGGCTTGCCAATCCAGCCAAATAATAGCCTGTTTCGAGAAACGGCGGGAGGGTTTTTGCACCACGGGATCAATCAACGCTATAGTGAGAGGTTTTAAAAATAAAGTTTTATAAATTTTGAGGGCTAAACTCGGCAGAGTAAGGCAGTCATGATAAGGTTCTATAGGAGCGATGGCTCTCACTTCTTGCCTGTATTTAAGGCAACACGCTGCTAAAATGTAAACATCATTCAAAGCGTATTTTTTAGTTTCCTGAAAATAATCCCAAACTAAGCCTTCCTGCCTATATTTCGAGTGCCAAGCAATCAGCTCCTCGCGTTCCTTCGCGAACAAATAATCTACGTTAAAGAATTTTAAGTCGGGCACAGGGCCTCGATACTTGATATTTGAGGATGTACTGAACAGGTACGGATAGAACCCCTTGACGTATTTCGTCGTGTCGCAGCCTAGAGCTGAGGGGAGATTGGCTAATTTTAACGGAAGAAAGAGCAGACTATCTCTGAAAACTAGCCCCTCCAATTTCATCGATATCAGACGACCCGCATTTTGAACTAGATTGCTCGGTTTTATGCCCTGATCTAACATATATTTCAGTATAAAATAGAAGTCGAACATAGATCCATTGTGCGCCAAGGCAACGACGTTTGATCTGTGATGGTATTTGCCGAACAGCCAAGTACAAAAATCTTTGAGCGTTTCATCCCCAGAGCTTACGTAGTGCAAACGAACTCCGCAATATCTACAAGAGGCGACCTCGTGCAAATCATGCCCTTCGCATAATTCGCACACCGTCAATGCCGAAGCAAAATTCACCACGTGAGCGAACCTGTCGCTCCCCCCTCTACTCTTGTCAAACAGTTCGTCCTGCCTAGTTTCGAAGTCAAAGTGCACCCACTGATTCGGTAATCTCGAAATTGATGCTTTAGGTTTGAGACTAATAGGCAACGAAGGATAAGACGGAATAGGTTGGATAAAGCACGAATGATCGAGCTTCTGCCACGTGTCGCATACTTTACATTTTCTCATGCCACACCTGTGCAGAGTGGGCTTTAATTGAGAGGGTGGAATATTGAGTCCGCACTTTTCGCACCGTACCAGCCTCTCACATAAGGGTTTTCTATGCGGTTCCTGAACGAGTTTATGATTGCGTAAACACGTGTTGTTTTTAAAGAAACGATGGCAAACGAAACAATGAACCCATCTTGACTGGGCGCATCGGTAGCGCGTTGAGTGACACTGTAGGCATTTTAAAACGCCACATGTGTGCTTCCCTCTAACGGAATAAGCTCTGTAGCAATCGAAGCAAAAGTAAGCACGATTATACAGCCGATGAGGCTTTAACACTCCGAACCAATGATTGGAGTGCAACAGTAGCATAAGTTTTTTTTTCTGCTGAGGACCTGTAAACGTAACTTTAAACTGGTTATATTCACGCTCAAAAACTATAATCTGATAGTTTTTTAAATAGCGTTGAAAGCCCTCCACTTCTTTTAAGCCCGCAGCAGTTCGACACTGCACTCCCGCCGCACCGTGTAACATAAGAGCGCTGCGGAGCTGAAGTTTACTATTTTTTCGCAACATCTCGTACTTGGTTTTTTTTTTATTAAATCTGGAGAGTAACAAAACTATAATTCTAGCGAGGCAATAGATGTCCGTAGAATTATTTACGGAAATTATAGAGCTTTTATTCCTTAGCCAAGTATTAAAATTAAGCATCGTCACTGACGAACTGTACTTGCCACCGCGTTTCATTTTTACGTGGTCTAACATAATGCTAAATCCAGAGTAGGGATCTATTTTTTTATCACTCTGCGCCAATTTTAAGATCAATGCGTGCACTTGTTCTATGCTAAATTGATGCCTCATTTGAAATGGAATGAAAAGGTCCTGGGTAAAAACATCCGCCAATAGCCTAATACCTATATAGTCATTTTGATGAACGTTCGCTAAAATAATGCCAAATATCTCGCTAAAAAGCCTGTCCATGAATTCAACTAGGTCGAAATCGCGCTTTTTTAAAATGTTGGACGGGAGTGGGCGTATAGATACTCTAAAACTTTCTTGCATCGTACGAAAGCGTTCTACGTACTTTGATCGTATTTTTTCAACTGTAAATAGTTTTCGCACCTCCTCCTCCTCCTCCTCCCCCTCCCCTCCTTCATCCATAGCATCTGAGCTCATTTATTTCTACGGGGAAAAAAGAATAAAGAATCACATGTCAAAGAAAAAAGACTTTGGGGATAAAATACAATCGTGTATAATCCCTTTTTGACTAGGATTAGCGCAAGCTGAGCATTTCAGCCTCTTTGCATTAGAGCATTCGCCATGCCACGTATTGGTTTTACATTCTCCGCAAGCCTCCTCCTCCTCCTCCTCCGATAAGCACACGAGATGAGTTTCGACGGTTTTTTGCTCCTGTTCGCATTGTTGCACGAAGGGGATGATATCTAACAAAGGGTCGCTACCATCGCACATGTTAATACTGGTTTTTAAGAGGAAATTTTGGTATACTTTACAGTAAATCGAGTAATTAATGCTAGCATAGTGCTGATTTATTCTCTCTAAATCTAATTCGGTCCATACAACGTGATGAGTAAAATTATAACCGCCCGATATTTCCACGGAATAGAAAATCTGGGGTCCTGTCACTCCTCTTTTTACGAGCGTTGGTGCAGGACGCTCAATTTTGAATTCGGAACCGGAAACTGAAATAACAGGTTCGAAGCCA
The DNA here is from genome assembly GCA_034697385.1 of Lithobius mutabilis. Classification (NCBI taxonomy): domain Eukaryota; kingdom Metazoa; phylum Arthropoda; class Chilopoda; order Lithobiomorpha; family Lithobiidae; genus Lithobius; species Lithobius mutabilis. The sequence continues at coordinate 4,003 of JAQGAL010000006.1, read as the reverse complement.
CGCCTAACGAACAGCCAGCTGCTAAATTTAGACCAATCATCTAATGATAAACTAAGATCGTTGAGCCAAGAATCTCCAAACTGGATTCTTACGGGATCCTGACTTAAAATTCTTACAAAATTAGCGTTCGTTAACAAGAAACTGTCCTGTATGGCCATACTTAGGAAGGTAAAGGAAGGGGGGAAAAAAATGAGAAAAAAATAACAAATTAGCCAGTGACATCAACACAAGCCGTTTCTTCTTCTTCCTCATCGACAACTACGCGTTTACGTTTTGTGCACATCTTTTTTTTCAAGGAAGATTTCAAAGATTTAATGCGGGTGTTCACAAAATAGGCCATCGAAAGTAGTCCCCTCAACTGTTTTAGACCGATCACAAAGCGAGCATCTTTTTTCACGAGTACGACTTTTGACAGGTATACGTTTTCTTCGCGTTCCAAGCGAACCGAAAGTTGATCCGTAACATTATAAGTCTTTTCAACGATTTCCGTATCACGTTGCAGAGAAGTCATATTTATAGAATCTGCGACAATCAAAAATAGCTCCCATTCTTCTATAGTTAACGTAGCACCTAGCCTAGCAGGTACCAAGCCCAAAGCAGGAGTAAGATACTGCTGCATTGTAACGAAAATTTCGGATTTTTCTTTTCGTACTTCCAAGTACGTACCGAACCCTAAAAGTATTGGCTTCGCGACCTCGTGCGAAAACAAACTGTCAGAATCACAGTCACTATCACTCATTATGGGGTTTAAATTTAGGACAGGAAAGGAATAGGTAAAAAGGAAAACCTGTTCAAAATGATAAAAAAGAAATTAAAATAAAGAAAACGATTTTTTTGAACTTTTAAAAGCGCTATGAGGAAAAAATACTAGCTGCTTACCTTTTTTTCTGAAGGATGGTGCAGATGCTTGCACGAGCAGTACGAAAAACGAACTGGAGTACATCGTAGCTCCGTGATCGCCGCCTATTTATACAATTAGCATTAAAAAAATGCGAGCGCGGAGGATTCCGGCAAAACGTTGCTGCAGCGGACGCACATTTGCGTCAGCTCGGTGCAGCAAATGTAGGCTCTCTCGGGGTAAAAATTACAACTAAGAGATGTAACCAAACAATAGAAAAATATGGCGCGAGCTGCGACGATCCGTGTAACGATGAGCACGCGAAAGATGCGACTTTCTGGCTCCAAAATGTGTAGCCCCAGTGCCTCGTGACGCAACAGGGTAAAAAAAAAGAGGTGCGAAGAATTGCGTCGAAAAGAGGGCGAACGAGTACAGAAAATGTGTAGCGAGCTGGACGCGAAATAATACGCAGGACTGCTGCAAAAAGGGTCCTCCGATTACGAGCAAAATAGATGCCGATTTCCTCGTATCATCGGCTCCCTTCGCCACTTTAATTCGTTGACAGGACCTAAACAATGACGCTCGGGTACAGAAAAGATGTAGAGAGAAGGACGGGAAATAGCGTGCAGGGGTGCTACAAAAAGGGTCCTCAGATTGCAACAAAATAGATGATATTTTTCCCGCATCAACGCGACCCCTTGTTACTTAATTCATTAACACAATTATCCCCTTCCCTCTCGTCAAGAACAATTAACAACTCGAAACAGGAGAGAAAAATAACGCGCATCATTCTCTCTAAAATCTACATTGTGAGAAGATGACGTGCGAACGCTCGCTGATCGACTTTATTAACTTGATCGCGGCGGAGGGCCCTATGCCGCCCATCCCCAGCCCGCCCACGGCAAGACCTGTGGATACTCCGTACGAGGGTACATCGACAACCACCACCGACAATATCATCAACTCTATTGCGGAGTTGATGTCAAACGTTACTTGGCCGACCGCTAACGCAGCTGATGATGAACCGTGCTCATCAACGATGAACCACCTAACACCGGACAGCAGCGTCCTTCCTTCAGTAAGTTTTTTAAAATATTTTTGATTTTAAAAAAAGGAGGTTTAAAAAAACTTACGTAGATTTTTTTCTTATAAAGGATGATGACAGTCCCGGTTTAAACTATGACAAGCCTCAGGAAACTGTAAGTTAATTTAACAAGTTTTATCACGCAGAAAAAAAATTGCGAACATTCTTCAAAAAATGAATTTTTTTTATAGATTGAAATCGTAATGGGAGAGGTTAGCCTACAGCTCGTACGTTAACACGCTACTTATTTTTTTATCGGGTAAAATAGTGTGAAACAGCGATAGTTACATTTTTTAAATATTACTTTTAGATTGGTGGTGCTAACGCTGCTGAAGAAGAAAACAACGTATGTAGCATTTTGTTTTTCCTTTGTTTTTCCGCGAGGGCAATAAATCCGCTAGATATGTTCATTGTTTTTATTAAACAGGAAAAATAGTCATTTTCTTTTTTTTTAGATCGAAGAACTATTGCAGAAAATCGTACTTCTGCAAGGGCTAATAACGGAGAAACTAAATAAATTGAGAATCCTTATGAACTCGTGTATCAAAATAAGAGATGGGGCAAAAAAAAAGAAAGCTGTAGATGAATGTCTAAACAAACTCTTGAGGCCTAAAAAAAGGTATAGTCCAGACAGCAAATGAAAATAAACAAAAACAACATCTCTAATAACGCGATTTTTTTATCTTTCAGGGGATGTGCAGGTCCTGGTAAGAAGGCAAAACGAGCGAAAAAGTAGAGATCGAAGAAAGCATAAAACATTTTATTCTTAGTCCTAAGTATTTTTGTATCCTAATTAGTAAAAATAAATGTAGTGTTTTTTATTTTATACTTATTGTTTTTAAGGTTTGTTCTCGTAATGTGTTTAGAGATTAATGTATCGTGGAAAGAGAGGAAGCCTGTGTGTTTACGAGCAAACGTGAGTGATCTGTTGTTAATGACTCAGGAGGGAGGGCGGAAAGATGAGAGGGGCTCGCAGATCCGTTGAAAGAAAGCAGAGCGGTTTTACGAGGTCGTAAAATTTGACCGTGGAATGCTGTAATGGGCTTGCGCTGGGGTTAAAGGTTAAAAGACAATAACGGTTCTGCACGGAGTCTAAGTAGAAGTCAATTTTTCCCCCCTCCCTCCTCCCCCCATCTCCCACGTATTTTTGGGGGAAAATTAAGTTTTCCCCCTCTACATTTTTTCTAATTAAAACTTTATTATCTTTATTTATCCCAATGGATACCTGAAAAAAATAAACAGTTTTTGAGTACATGAAAAAAAGATCGTAGGAGGAGAATTTATTATTTTTATTATTTTACCTAAAGGGCTATGAAAACGAACGAAGATTGTCTTTTTTTTAGCCACTGGTGCTGTTAGGAGTATCGATGGGGTAACGCCGGCGAAACTCGGGAATCCTGGTTCTCTTTTTTTTAGCCTGCGCCGCAGTAGTTATTATCACATCAAGGCTGCTCGCTTGTGAGCTCGTCGGCACGAGTGGAGGGGACGATGTCGAGTCACGATCCAACGGCGGACGCTCCGATGACGAGGGCAACGGCGAAGGTGGTGCTGGCCAGCCGCCCGGCGATGGAGGGACAGTCTGCGACGGAGAGGGGGTGGCTGGAGGAGGAGGCAAATCCTGCGACTCGCTTGTCATAACATCTCTCAATTCGATGGAAGGAGGGAGAGATGTTGAACTCTCATAGGCCATGAGCGGGCAGCGTCCTAAAGCGTACCAGGCGAAATAGCCGTAATGCACAACCGCCACCACGAACAACGCAAAACGCACACAAGCCCACAACCAACTTGCCATGATGAAAATCAGGTGCGGACTAAAATCTCGACTGTGCGTAGACCATGATTCCTTGTTTTGTTTACCTCACACATACTTATGTTTTGTAAACTAGAGGGGTAATTTAATGGCTTTGTAGTGTAGGGTTACGAACGAATACGATGCGGCATCTCTGAGTGAACTAAAGACAAGCCTGTATATAGAACACGATTCCTTTTTTGTTTACTTCGTACATACTTTTGTAAACTAGAGGGGTAGCTTAATGCATTTGCGAGCTCTGGCTGCGAGAGGGTAAGATAGAATGTTGACG
>JAQGAL010000005.1:0-20546 GCA_034697385.1 Lithobius mutabilis | reverse complement strand
ATGGGGAGGGAAGGAGAAAGTGGAGAGGGAGGGGGAAAGGGGAGAGGAACTAAAATGAGTAGCTTGGTTTGGACACTCGGTGTACGATTGCAACAGGTGGCGCTCTCTTGCATTGAGGGTTGCGTGTGGGAGCGGGGGGACCGATTATCTGTTTTGCAGCTGGCCTTGTGGGTGAAACTGACCCGGACTAATGACTTTTAAGCTCTCCACGTGGTTTCAACCTTTGTACTTGATTGGCTGGCATGTTTTTGGGGGTTGGGAGGGTTGTGGGTAGGGTGTGATGGATTGTGAGGGAAAGCTGGGAGTCATCTTGTGACCATCTGCTCCTATTGTCCACTCCGACACATTCGATGCGGTGTAGCGCCGGGAGGTTCGTTATGAGGTTTCAAATGAGATTGTTCATTGTAATTCTCTGAAGGGTATCTCGTTAAATTATTATGCGTTCTTGTGGTTGTTCTCGATGATCGGAACTAATGATTATTGAATGATCTTGTTTTCGAAAAGACCGGATATCTTGTGAGAATTTAAAAGCGTTCCCGTGGTGTTAATGAATAGAACAAGAGAGAGAGAGCTGTCAGTTTGGAAGGACACCATTGTAGCAAGCGTAATTTATAGTTGGGGGAAAAATAATTAGAAATCCGGATGTTTTCGAGACACTCAGATTTCTTGCGAGAAGGCGGACATTTTGAAAGGACTCTGGCTGTGACACTCCATAAATCACGGTGAGAAATAATTCAAAAGCATGATGTTTTCGAAAGAGTCGAGTTGCTTCTGCGGCCATTTTGAAAGGACTCTTAGCAGTATAAATAGTTTTCGACTTGGAAGAAGAATTGAACAGTCTGCTGTACTCCAGTTGTGTGAAGGCTGGTTGGCAAAGAGTGCTTACTTTATTTTTTCGCTGTGGCAAGAATAGTTTCAGTGCTTTCTGTTAGTTTGTGCTACAACAACAACGATGAATCCCCTCAACGCTGAAGGTCTGGCAGACAACCATGTGCCCGATAACATGTGGGACGAGCAGTTTAATCCGGCGCAAAATGATTTTGCAAACGTGAACGATGTGCCTGTTAACAATCCCGTTGACATAGGAATCGTTATGGATCCACAACATCAACATCAACAACAACAACAACAGCCAGTGCAGCCATCCTCACAAGGTATGTAATATACATTGTTTATTTTGAATTGTGATGAAATATAATAATTTGTAGATTGTTACGTTAGCATAGAATTGATATTTTGTGTTTTTTTATTTTTTGTCAATATTTAGGTAATGCGAATCTTATCAGTGTTCAGAATTTTTGGGATGAAATTAGTGTAGATAAATGGTTTGAATTTGATGGGGTTCCTAAAACTGAATGTGATGCATGTAATGGGATAAAAACGATTCCTACGTATTACCATGCATGTCACCATTTCCCCGATATTTTCATTTCAAAAATGTGAATTATTCACTCCCTTTTCCTTCATTTTTAGAAGGTGTATTCACAGAATTTGACCCGAATCTTTTATGGGAATATGTTTCGGCTGAAGCCATTGTTGAGGAACCCATGGGGATAGAAATTAATAATTTTAGTTCGGACGAGTCTGACAATCCGTTTAGCACTCGTTCCCCCTCCCCCTCACTCCTAGCATCGGCGCCCCCTCCCCCAGCCCCTATTGTAGAGCAAGTTCCAAAGCCAGTATTTTTTGACCCTGAAAGACAATTTCGATGTCTTGAGAATATATGTTATACTTGCAAAAGGAGAAATCCTATTAAATTAGTTGAACATGTTGACAATCGTACCTTCCCCCTCACACCTCCCAGCTACGCGTCGGGATATCTACCCTCCGGGCTTTTGCCTGGAGGTTCTAGTGAGCTTAATTTTGATCCTGACACTCAGTTTGTTTGTTTATCGGGGCAATGTGATTATTGTCGTAGTATCACCATTCGCAAACCTGGCGAATGGATTGGACCTAAGTCTGATATGTTTCCATGAAATGTTAGCATTGTTGTTGTTAAATTTATGCTTCAATAATTTTTTTAGACGAATGTGTTGTTAAAACAATGTAATTTTTTATTTCTATAGATGATACATATCAACACGATAGCGACAGCCCTCTCTCAGATTTTTTAAGTGCTTTTTTAAATAGTCCAGAAAAAAAGTTCTTATGTGAATCACTTTTAAACATCCCGGACAATTTGTTAGATTCTCCCTCTTTTCAATTGCTTGACAACGCGAACGATAATTGTATGAATGGTGTGTCTCCAAAAGAAAATGATCTTTCGGTGTTGCAATCAGGATTGGGTAGTACTAGTAAAAAACGGAAAAGATTAACATTTCACTCCCCCAAAAAGAAAAGAAAAGGGGAAATAAAAGCAGGAGACTCAAACTTTAGAGATTACAGGGAATCGAGTGATAAACCTTCAACCTCATTCGCTAATCTAGGTCCTTCCACATCTGGAAATAATTCAAATACTCAACGACCCCCACCCCCACAACATCTCTTTCAAAATTACAGTGACGAATCGTCAATGGATTCTGATAGGGCTAAATCCCCCTCCCCCGACCTGTTCTACAGTATTTCACGGATGACGTGTGGCCGATGACCCTTTGTTCAAGCAAAACTATTTATTTTATATTGTCTTTATAATTGAACAAGATCTCTTTATATCCATTGTTAACGGCGCGTGACGCCCGTGTTGTAAAATATGAATTTTGCTGTGAATTCCCCAGTTGTAAAATAAATTCCCACATGTGAACATCATGACTCCTTCTTTCCTCTTGGGTGCAACTCCTGCTGAGATGTTGGCGAGCCGTACTGAACCGGATTCCATCAATTCTCCGCGTGGCCATCACGGTAAGGTGATTCTTAAATAACTTTTGTGCCCAAAGAAATAATGAGGAAATCTAAATTAACCTTTCGGCAAACTCTAACTTTGATGAAATCAAACTATTCCCCACTTCTCGTTTCTCATTCAAAGAAGGCCTCAGTTAGGCTATAGCCCTTCGGCGGTAATAGTTTGAACACTTCTTAGACTCGTCAAACGGGTCTCTAAATCTAAACAATCATCCTAGACTACAACCACAAGTAGACAATGGTAAAGAGCCTTATGACGTAACAGCTTACTATGAGGCAGAGCTTCTTGAAAGTCGTAAAATAGTACGATTCAAAACTACAGGCCATGATCTGTCCGTTCGATTCTTGCCACCCCCAATCCAGTTGTTAAATGATTTAGGACTAACACTTGCTGAACATATGGAAAATATTTTGAATGATGTTGTTAAGAGGTTTCTACCTAATTTGAAGGCTAAAGATAAAATTGGCCTTATGCTGTACCATCATGCACTTGACCCTCCAATCTATGTGCCCTTTGGTAATTATGAACTCTTCCATGCAGGGGTAATTTTACATCAATTGCAAAAACTTATGTTCTCTGCAAAAGGTTTAAATTTTAGTGACGGATTTAAACTTAAAATCACATGGGTAGAGATGGATGTTGGAGGTTCTAGATTAAGTAATAACGCTGGACGTATTGACGGATGGAAATTTTTTGATACATTGACATCCATTGTTAGTTTTCCACACGTAAAAGATAACAATTGTCTTGCTAGGGCAATAGTTTCAGGCCTATCGTTCAATGAGTTAATTGACAAGCTTCCATTTAACAAGATTAAGACTAATGCAGACGTAAGTAGTGATGCACCGATTCCGGTATCGGCGCCGATACTAGGGTATCGGAATCGGAATCGGAATCGGCTTTATTTTTCCGATCCCCCGTTTTTATTTGTAAACGTTGAATTTTGCGAAAAAGAAGGTAACCTAAAATTTATGTTACATCCGGATAGTAGAAGATAATCAATTACTAAAGCATCAAAAGATTAAAAAATATGTTTAACTTACTAATCCGAACGTATTATTTTAACAAGCACAGCCGACCGCAGAACTCATCGTAACTCGTAATAGGCTTAACCCGCCTGGTTTAGTGTGCAAAGCGCACGCGTCGCTCACTCCATGCTGGGCAACGTAACGAAGCATTCAATTGGTCCATAATCGATGACGTCATGCAAACCGTGATTGTGTTTGAGCTGCGCTACTGGATAGGCTACTAAGCGTGTAGCCTCGTACCAGCTCGCTCATACACGTTAGCAGCACGTTGGTCAGACAACACGTGTTTTACCTTGGTTTCACTGCGAAGATGAAGAATAGTAAAGTGTGGAAGTTTTTTAATATTTCTTTAACGGACAGCTCTAAAGCCGTCTGCAACCTGTGCAAGGCTGAAATTTCACGCGGCGGACATTCCGTGAAAAGTTATACAACCGCAAATTTGCGAAAGCACATTTTCACGAAACATCCCAGCAATGCTACGGAACTGACGATTACAACAGTTATTACAACTACTACTGAATCGAGGTAAGTTACCGATTTTGTTATTCAATTAAGTTCCTGTTTGCCAAAATTGAAGTGTATTTTAGAAAAATATTGCTAAACGGGGGTTTGTTCAATTGTTGATCCTGTCTCGCTAGTCTTGCACGTTTCCACGTGCGTGTACGTAATTAGGCCTATTCGTGTTGCATCCGGTAATCTTTTCGAAATATCAAGCATGGTTTTTCCTTTCTTCGCCAAAAATATGCATAGATAAATAATCGTTGGCTTTAGTTTAGTTATCGGATCGTAATAATAGGGGAAACTCGAACCGGATTACGTGGGGTTAATCCACCGCGTTCTGTTCTCACGGAAAAAAAATGGCGGCGCCCACGCTCGTGTGCTACGGTTACAGGCCATTTAGTAGACATCGTTGGCTGCTGGAATTATTTGAATTTTCAGTTTTCAGTTTTTTCAATTGAATCAATTTCGTTTAAACGGATAATTTTGGGGCAGTTTAAACGTTTAGGAAAATTTGCTAAACGTTCGTTGGACATTTTAGTTGACAAAAAAAAATTGTTCGGATAAACGTTTTTTCAAATTAATTTCCGTGTAATAATAATTAGTTCCGTTAGATAGGGTAGATTTTAAATCTATCACTTTTTTTTTATTCTAGTGAAACATTGGCTTCAGCTAACAACGCAACCGGCTCCCAACAAAGCATCGAAAATGCTTTTGCAAAAAAGACTGCACTGCCTGCGGATCATCCTCGTGCCAAAGAAATAACCAAGGCACTTGCAGAAATGATTGCCGTTGATCAACAACCTTTGAGCATTGTAGATGACGTAGGATTTCGAAGATTTGTTAACAAACTTGAGCCACGATACGGGTTGCCTTCTAGAAAACACCTTACTGATGTAGTGCTTCCCAATATGTATGAAAAAGTTCAAGTGGTCATGAAAGAACAATTGTCTAAGCAAGGTGCACTAAGTTTTACTACTGACATCTGGTCTTCCATTTCCCAAGACTCTTACGCAAGTCTCACATGTCATTTTGTAGACAGCAATTTTGAAAAACAAGCTGTGAGTCTACAATGCCACCAGTTTAATGAACGGCACACTGCTGAGCAAATTAAGGGAGTAATCCTACAGTGCTTACATAGATGGAACTTAAAGGACAAGTTACATTGCATCGTTACTGATAGTGCAGCCAACATGGTGAAAGCATTCAGAGGTGAATCCCTGCCCTGCACAGCACACCTACTGCAATTAGTAGTGAAGGACTGTCTAGACCAACCAAGCATTAAGGAGCTGATCTCTACAGCAAAGAAAATTGTAGGACACTTCCGCCATTCAAATGTGGCACTTCAAACTTTGAAGAGGTTACAAAGTGACCTAGGATTGCCTATCCACGTTCTAGTTCAAGATGAGCCGACTCGGTGGAATAGCACGTTGTTGATGTTGGAGCGCCTGTTGGAACAAAAGTCGGCGGTAATGGCTGCCTTAACCGAGTTGGAATTTGAACACGAACTGAGAACCGCTCAGTGGCAGTTAGCTGCAAAATTAGTTGCTCTTCTGAAGCCATTTGAAGAAGCAACCACTGCAGTAAGCTGCAACAAGGCATCTCCAGGAATTGTGCTCCCAGTTGTAAATGGACTGAGAAAAATGATGGAAGCCTCCAAAACTCCTGGTGAGGATGCTGGGGTTGTAAAGTTAAAAAAGGAACTAAGAATTTCCCTGGAAAGAAGATTTTCACAAATCGAATTCTGCGAACTTTACACCATCGCCACGACACTGGACCCACGTTTCAAACTGAAACCATTCACCGATAAGCGAAATGCAAGTGACGTGAAAGCAAGTCTTTTGCAAAAGTGCATTCTGAACCTTCAGTCTGAACGGCAATCTACTGCTGCAGAGGAACCAGCACCAAAAAAGCAATGTGTGTCTCAGCCATCAACTGTCTTGTGGAAATGTGTTGATGATATGTTAGGCTGCTCCGACAACAATGACGACGACGAAAGCCCCGACGAATTTTCCGAAGTCAGTGCACAAGTAGACAGCTACCTGGCAGAAAATTTGTGGCCGCGGGATTCCAATCCTTTTGATTACTGGAAGAACATCGGCAAGACCAAGTACCCTGTGTTGGTGAAATTGGTTAAAGAATACTGGAGCCCCCCACCATCATCTGCGGCATCAGAACGGCTGTTCAGTTGTGCGGCAAATATCTGCACGACGAAGCGAAATAGGCTTCATCCAGACAATCTAGAGATGTTGTTGTTTTTAAGTTATAATTTAAGATATGTTAACTTTTCTTACTAAATGTAATGTAATACATACGCCGTGTATGTAAGATCAAGTATGTATTGGTAAAAAAAAAAAGAAAAAATGCTTAGGATCTAAAGAGTGTTTTGACAAATGTAATGCTTAGGACTTGATGTTTTGGCGTGTATGTAAGATATGAGTTCAAGTATGTATTGGTAAAAAAAAAATGTAATAATGTAAGCTGCATTAAATTAAGTTTAAATTAAACTTACAATTACGAATCTGCGCAGTTAATTAAGATCTAACTTTTTTACTGTAGCCTTATCTATGAAAGGTAGCATTCAGTTCTTCAACACGTGTTAAAAATCTTGTATGGTATCGGAATCGGGAGGATCGGAATCGGCATCGGAATCGGAAAAGTGTATCGGTATCGGAACCGGAATCGGAAAAGTGGTATCGGTGCATCACTAGACGTAAGGGACAGGGAATGTGTACGATTGCAAACATTGGCAGGCATTCCTTTAGATACAATGTGTGGGCTTGAAGAAATAAAAGCTTTTCAATCTGTAATGCATAAAGATGTAAGACTTTGTGTTTTCAAATATGAATATGGATGCATTGTACCCTTTCATATAGTAGATGAAGAAAGACCTATCACTCTCAATATAATGTTTCATGAAGAGCATTTCGCATTTTCAAAGAATATGGCCAGAATAGTCGGAAAAGAACATTTCTGCAATTTATGCCATAAAGCCTATCGTTCTGAAATAACAGATCATACATGTCGCAAACAATGCATTCGGTGTCGGAAGTTTACATATTGTGACCCTAAACTAGGTGTGGAGTGCACAGATTGTTTTAGAGTTTTACGGGGGGACATCTGCTATGCTAATCATAAAAAAGTTAACATAAAATCAGGGAAGTCAACCTGTGATCTGTATAAAAAATGTAGAGAATGCTGGAAAGAGTTTAAACCACCGTTAATACCCAAATACAATGCTGATGGCACGCTAGAACCCGATCATAAATGCGGATTATTCAAGTGTAAGAATTGTTTTAAATGGTTGCCTGCAGATCACAAATGTTACATTCAGCCGGTCGTTGTTAGAAAGCCAAAACATGAGCCTACTTACGGATTTTTTGACGTTGAAACCGCTCCAATAAAATGTGTAGGTAAAGATGCAAGGGGGAATGATATCATGGAACATGTCATAATCTTGGTCGTTTTTGCACTCAGCTGCTCAATCTGTCAAGATTACCCCTCATTAGAACAGGATTGTCAAAGATGTGGGAAAAGACTATTCAGTTTTGAAGGGTTAAATTCTGGGGAGGAATTTTGCAATTTCCTGTTTGCAACTTATGGATGGAAAAAAGATTTAAATCTCACAGTTTTTTCACATTGTGGAGCTTCATTTGATAATCAGTTCATAATGAGGTATTTATTGGACCACAATGTCGCGCCCAAAGTTGTTTTGAGGGGTGAAAAAATTATCTGTATGAGTGCTGAGAAAATTAAATTTAAAGATTTCTTTCTTTTTGTCACTTGTAGCCTAAGGGCAGTAGGCAAAACATTCGGGTTAAGTGTGGCAAAATCGTGGTTTCCACACAAATTTAGCAAGGCAGAAACATTAAAATATGTAGGCCCATACCCCCCAGCATCTGATTTTTACCCTGATAGAATGAGTGTGGATGACAGAGCTGAATTCGAGGCTTGGTATGAAAATGTCACAAGTTCTGGAGAAGAATTTAACTTTGCAGAAACAATATTGAAGTATTGTAAGTTAGATGTTCAAGTTTTAGCACTGGGAGTGATCGAATTCAAGAAGTTGTTCTTAGAAATTTTTCCAGGCGTTGACCCTTACGAAAACTCGACAGCGGCAGGTTGTTTTATGCGGGGATTCCGTTGCAAATTTTTAGAGCGTGAATCTCTAGCCTTCATTCCATATGGATATGGTGGTTCTGCGAAAAGATTTTCAATGGAGAGCATCAGATGGTTGAAGTATGTGGAGCATACAGAAAACGTGAAAATCAGACATGCATTGAGTCCCGGGGGTGAGGAAAAAATAATGGAGCATTATTGCGACGGTTATGACCCACTAACTAAAACAATCTACGAATTTGCAGGGTGTGAAGTTCACGGGTGCCGCCAGTGCTACCCAAATACAAGGCACAAGCCAGCCTTATTTTCGACTTTGACAATGGATGAAGCGTATGATAAGACTGTATTGTTGGAAGAACATCGCAAACGCGAGGGGTTTAAAACAGTGTCAATTTTTCAATGTCAATTTGACGCTTTGAAAAAGTCAGATCCACTCGTGCAACAATATGTAGACTCCTTACAACTCGCAGACCCCCTACGGGCGGAAGATTCCTATCATGGAGGAAGATGTGAATTGTTCAATTGTTACACGGAGTTTTCAAAACAATACAACATCACTTATTTGGATTTTATTTCACTTTATGCCTACTGCATGAAATGTAGGACATATCCTGTAGGTCACCCAGAGGTCATTAGGGATTTTGACAACAATGACATTTCAAAGTATTTTGGACTATGTAAATGTGTGATACTGCCTCCATCGGATTTAGATCTCCCTGTTTTACCTGTGAAGATTGGTGGGAAACTTTTCTTCCCACTGTGTGCAAAGTGTGCTGAAAACGAGACCCCCCCACCTTGCAACCATAGTGAAAACCAGAGGGTTTTAAAGGGAACCTGGACTACTGAGGAATTGAAGTTGTCGCTCATGTATGGTTACAGAATTGTGAAACTGTTCGAGATCTGGGACTTCGAATTTAGACCACAAGTAAAACCTTTTGCATCCTACATCAACGAACTGTTGAAAATCAAAACGGAAGCATCAGGCTATCCTCCCTCATGCGTCGACGACGAATCCAAGCAAAAGTTTTTGTCCGATTTTGAACGCGTCGAAGGCATTGTTTTACGACCTGATAAGATGGTATACAATGGCGGTATGCGTGCTCTCTCGAAACTCGGATTATGCGCCCTCTACGGAAAAACGGTTGAAAAAAGTAGCTTACCTGAGACTATATTCACAGGAATACCACAAAAGTTTTTCTCAACGCTTACAGACCAAACGTTGGAGATATTACATGTCACGTTTGAGCATAATGAAGAAATGGCTAGAATCCAATACAGAAATCGTTCTGGTTTTTCTAAACCAAGACCATATTCTAACGTCGTTGTTGGCTCATTCATTACAAGCTACGCTAGGATGTATTTGTATAGTCATATGGCCAAACTTCCCCCTAAATCGGTATTGTACGTCGATACAGACAGTATCATAAGTCGTCACTCCGTGTTGCTTCCACCGCCGATAATTCCAGGAGAATTTTTAGGTAAAATGACCGATGAAATTTTGAAGGATTTCGGCCCAACAGCCTTCATTTTCAAGTTTGTTTCAGGTGGAGCAAAACAATACTGTCTAACAATCCGCTTCACCGATTCTCCTCAGAGAGAAGAACACATTCTAAAAGTGAGAGGGTTCAGTTTAGATTCGGGAAGTCTGAAAACTTTAAACCCAGGTGTTCTGGAAAGAATGGTTTTATCGGCAGACACGCAACACGCAGTCACGACGACCAACCCTAGCCAGATTGTTAGGAAAAACCATCATGTCTTGTCAGTTTCTAGGGACAAAGTCTATAGACTTGTTTTCAATAAACGCATTCTGCTGCCAGATTACACTTCTGTCCCCTATGGATTTAATCAAGACAGGCCATCCCCACCCTTTCAACTCTCACTTGTAACCCCCTTGTTTAATCTTTTCCCTCCATCCATTCCAAATCTTCCCCCTCCTCCTCCCCCCTCTCCAAGTCTTCTTGATGCTTTGACATTCCTACTTACGCATCCACTCAGTCCTTCACAACCCATTGAGTCATCTCCCCCACCCTCTTCCCAGTCTCCCTCATCCGCCCCCACCTCTCCCCCACCCTCTCCTAGTCTTCTAGAGGCTTTCAACTTCCTAGTCAGTCAGCCAGTCATGTCTCCTCTTCCTATTACATCATCTCCCACATCCCTCCTCCCCCCTCCATCCCCACCCTCTCCAACCCTCCTACATTCTTTCACCTTCCTAGTTAACAATCCTGTTGTTTCTACCCTTTCAGATTCCTCCTCCTTTCCCCCAGACTCCCCCCGTCCCTCTGTCAGTCCAAATCTTATCCCTCCATTCAACTCTCTTGCGTCATCGCCACTTGCACTTGACCCACTCCTAACATCTGTTGCTCTACTGCCTCACTCTCCTGCCCATAGGCCTCCCCCCACCCCTCCCTCTAATCACCCATTCTCGTCCCTCACACCTTTCACAATCCAGTCTATTCCCACTACGCCACCCGTCAGGCTAAATATAGATTCTAGCTACGACGAATTCATAAACCTTTTAACAAGGATTGGAGACGGTCAGGTTTGAAAATGTCTGTCAAAAGTTGTGACAGTTATAGTGAAAGAAATTCTTCTTTCGAGTCTGTTTACATGTCCACACGTTTTATAGTTGCAAAAACAATCCTAACAATCGTTTTATTTTTTATGACTTTAACACTTTTAGTCTTAGAAAATACGGATTTTTCGAATTCCAAGAACGTTGGATGCAACTGTGATAGATTAGGTTTAGGAGCTGCCAATAACGTTACAGAATATTAATTCTGTTAATATTATTGTTACAATCAGGAGAATATAGAAAGGAGTGCATAACTATTTCGAAAACATCTCATAATTTTCAAACGAAAAATATCTACGTTCTTAAAAAAATGTCTATCATTCGTTTTGAGGCGCCGTTTTTTATGATGATTTGTGCACCAAGTCAGAGTGGCAAAACTTTTTTTGTTAGACGACTGATAGAAAATGCTGACAGTTTAATTGATCCTGTTCCGATTTCCTTTCATTACTGTTATAATATAGCACAACCATGGATGAAGGAATTGACACATAAAATTAACTTTCATCAAGGTTTAATAGATTTCGAGACGTTAAATCCTGGTAGTCTCGTGGTTATAGACGATCTGCAACATGCTTTAGGGGGTGGGGGGGATAGTAAAATCGCTACACAAATATGCCATCACAAACAGATTTGTTGCATATATTTAACTCAGAATATTTTTTATAGGGGGAAGGCACAGCGTGATTTGAGTTTATCAGCCTCTTACATTATTTTATTTAAGAACCCGAGAGACAGAATGCAAGCCGGCGTTTTAGGGAGACAACTATTTCCAGGGAAGTCAAAATTTTTTCTAAAGGCTTTTGAAAGTGCCACAGAAAAACCGTATAGTTATCTCGTGATTTCCCTTCGTCAAACAACGGACGAACAATTAAGGTTAACTTCAAATATTTTTCCAGGGGAGAAAATTGCTGTATACATTCCTGCTTAAAACAACAGGACAGTTTTATAAGTCATTCATTACGTCGCAGATTGTCGTGACAAGATGTCGCTCGTGAGTAAAAATGCGCCCGTTTTACAATCTTTGCCACATTTATCTAAACCTCAGTTGAAGGCAGTAGCGAAAGGAGCGTCTCCAAGTCTCGTGAAATCGATTTGTGAAGTTTGTCATAATCTTATAAGATCGAATATCGAGTTAACACCCTGTCAGCTCAAAAAATTGAAAAAACATAAGAAGGTAATCAGAGCTTTAGCAAAACGAGGTCATACAATCCGGAAAAAGAAAACTTTGATAAACCAGAAAGGCGGGCTTGCATTTCTCCCATTGTTGGCGCCTCTTTTAGCTAGTGCAATTGGAGGAGTTCTGGGAAAATCTATTGGAAAACGAATCTAAAATTTTTTTCTTAAAAATTTTTTTTCTTAAAATTTTTTTCTGAAAATTTTTTTTCTTAAAATTTTTTTCTTAAATTTTTTTGAAATGCAGAAAATGACATTGATCCCGTATGACGCGGTATTAAATCAAATTTCTAGTAATCCATATTATAGACAAACTTTGGATACGTCCGAACCTAGTGTTAAAAAAATTAAAACTTTAGAAATTGAAATGTCACAAATTTTAAACGACACAAATCTTTCAGATAGAGACAAATCGATTTTTTTAACACAAATGCAGGCACAATTCGATACGCTTTTAAAACGATACAGACAGTCGATTACACCACAAGCATCTTTACCGTCACAGCCAAGCACTTCAACGGTGCAACCCTTGTCTCAAAACGTTCCAGCATTACCTGCTGTATCAGGCTCATCGGTTTTAGGGTCTTTAGCACAAGCACCAGGAATCAGTTCTGAGAGTAAAATTTCTACGCTCGCTGCAATTCCAAAAACGTATAAAAACAGAGCAGAACAAGTCCTTAATGCATTATCCCTGCATCCTGATTTCAGTGTTAATAGTAAAAACGAAATAACTATAAAGGATAAAACTATTACAGGTTCAAATCTAGTAGACTTAATCACGTATACCACAACACCTAAACATACAGTGCAAAATCTCGAAGGCTTAGAAGATTTTAAATCAGTTTTAAGACATGCCAACATTCCGCGTGTTTATTTGACCAAGGCGTCAGAGATTTATGCTAGAAAGCCTCCTAACACTCCGCCTCAACTCTCCCCACAGACAGGTAAAAAGTGGGAACCTTTTATTATGTAATGGACAAGTATTTAAATAGGATTTATTATGATTCAGGACATATTGCGGGTTTTAGTAATCCTGACATTCTATACAGATTCGCGAAATCGGAGGGAAAGAATTATAAACTCAGCGACATTCGTCGTTGGCTAGCTCGTTCTGATGTGTATACAAGTCACAGGAAGGTCATACGCCGTTTTCCACGTTCTAAAATTGTATCTCCTGGACTTAACTTTAACTGGCAAGCAGACTTAGCAGATTTCCAGTCCACTGCAAAATTCAATGATGGTAATAAGTATTTACTGTTCGCAATCGATATTTTCAGTCGTTATTTATATGTCGTCCCCCTGCGTTCAAAGTCAAATAAGCATATTGTTCAAGGATTCGAAACAATTTTCAAACAGGCTAAGAACGTTCCGCATTATTTAGAAACGGACAGAGGTAAAGAATTTCTGGGAAAGGAAACGAGATCGCTATTTGACAAAAATTACATTCAATTGTTTACGTCCAATACAAACAATGAACATAAAGCTGCAATTGTTGAGCGTGTGATAAGGACGATAAAAGCAAAAATTTATAAATATTTCACGTATACAGGGAAACAAAGATATTTGGAAATTTTGCCTCGCATTGTTAAAGCTTATAACCAAACAATTCATCCAGCAATTAAGGCTCCCCCAATCAGCGTGAAACCCTGGAATCAGCTTTACTTTTGGAAGAATTTCCACAGTCCTTTAACCTTAGCTACAAAGTCTAAAAAGAAGCCTTTTACTTTTAAAATTGGAGATAGCGTCCGCGTTTCTAAAACAAGGCACAAGTTCGCAAGAGGGTTTAAAAGTGGATGGGGGCTTGAACATTTTTTAGTATCTAAGAGACACGCAACACGGCCTGTCCCCACTTATAGTCTGGAAGACCTACATGGTGAAAGTATTTTAGGTAAATTTTACCCCTACGAGTTAACACTTAGTTTAAAAGATAAAGATGCATTTCATGCTGTCGAAAAAATTTTAAAAACGAGAGGGAAGGGTGCCAGAAAAGAATATCTCGTTAGATGGGTGGATTATAGCTCAGACTTTGATAGTTGGATCAAGGCATCAGAATTACGTCATAAACCTCCTAAATAATGAATCAGGATTTTTTCATTCAACTTCCTTCAAACGGGGATGCACATTCTCACGGTGCAACAAACACTTTGACTGATTACACAACGCAATTGGGGCGCAGAATCGAACTTGACGGACAGTGGCAGTGTGCCCTCACAGAAATTCAATATCCACATAATTTTGTTAAATTAGGTCCTAAAGATAATGCTGAAATCACTGTAGAGAAATCAAAGGTAGGCTGGGCTTCATTGCCATTGTTCGACTTCAAAGATGTGAAGATTGATAAATTACTAGATTTTCTCAACGTTTACATAAGAGCGATCTGGGGGAAAAACGAACTTGACAAACCAGGGATAAAATTTTCTGTAAACGATAAGGGACTTGTCTTTGTCAAAATTCCCTCAGGTTGTGAGATTTACATAGAAGATAGCCTAGCTTTCTTGTTAGGATTTAAAGGAGATGATGACATACATTTAAAGGAGAGTACCATAGCCCCCAAACCACCTCAGAGTAAAATAGGCCCCCCACCTGTTCCGTGGATTATAGGTATAACTTGTGACAAAGATGACAACTATATCGAAAAAATATTATTACCTTCAGGCTTTTATACAGATCCTGTCAAAACTTTGAACGAAATAAATACGATTTTAAGTAAAACTAACGTGTGGAGAGATTTAAAATTTAGCTACAACGAGTTAAATCGATCAGTACATGTGCAATTGTCGGAGGGAACGGTACTTCAGTTAAACGAATCTGTAGGACAACTTTTAGGTTTTGGTGGAGAGATTAGAATTCATTCGTCACTCGATTCTCCGTATCCTATTGACATAAATTTGGGTGTGTTCACTTGTTACGTGTATGCAGATATAATTTCGAGCGATCAGCTCGTAGGTTCCAATCTTGCCCCATTGCTAAGATCATTATCTCTTAGAGGCCACGACGGTCAAGTTATCTCAGAAGTGTTTAATTTTCCATATTACAGACCGTTAATCCGGAACGCGTTTCATGAAATTAGAATTTTTTTGAGGGACGATTTAGGTAAACCCCTACCTTTCTCACCCAACGGACGGGTTAACGTAACGCTGCATTTTAAAAGAGTTGACATTTAATTAAAAATTATTAAAGTGAAGATTGCCCCAAGACACAGCTATACAGCTTGTTACAGTCGTTTTTGTCGTCAGGCAGGCTTAGGAAATCCTTCAGTGTTCGAAGGTTCAAAATTTCAGAGAGGCCATGGATTGCTTTCACAATTTACTAGATCCTCCATTCCATATTATGCTATGCCCCTACTGAAAAAAGCCTCTATAAGGGCTGGTAATTATCTTTTAAATAAAGGGCGGGACTTTCTTAACGACCTAGATGGGGGGGAGAAATTCAAAATTGCGGGCCAAAAAAGATTGGGTGAAATTAAAACAGATTTTCTGAACACTGTGAGAGGGCGTCGCCAGGAAGGAAGTGGGAGAAGTCTAAAGATGTCAGCACCATTTCCACATCAGCATCATAAAGGCATCAAACGTCGTAGAAGCCAGACCGCATCAGCAGCCTCTTCACATAAGAAGAAGAAAAAGAAAAGGAGTGTAAAGAATTCGCCAGTAGACATCTTTGCATAATGACAAGCCTGATTCACCATGCATCTCCAGAGTGTGGCAGTCAGGGATTCGACATTTTCGGACTCCCTCCAACAAGTATCGATGTGGACGATAGCTTGTGGATGCAGCATTTTCCCATAAACACAACAGCCAACAGTGCTCCAATTGAATTCCAAATAACAACAACTGGATCTTCAAATTATTTGGATTTAGACGAGTGTTATTTACATTGTGTGATTAAAATTGTGCAAGCAGATGGCACTGCTCTGGTTACAACGGATAAAATTTCCGTTGTCAACAATGCTTTATCTTCACTCTTTCAACAAGTGGATGTGTATGCATCGGATACTTTAATATCTTCGAGTGATTCCTGCTACGCCTACAGAAGCTACCTCGAAAATCTTTTAAGTTACTCTGATGCTGCCAAAAAAACTTACCTTGGTGCTGCTGGGTGGTATACAGATGAGCCTGGAAAGCAAACACACGTCGACCCCACTGCTGCGAACGCAAACTCTGGTTTAGTGCAACGTTACAATAAAATATCTGCCTCGAAATCTTGGGATCTTTTTGGACGATTGCATTGTGATATTTTCCAACAGCCTAAATTCCTACTCAATGGTGTCGATGTGCGTCTACGTTTGATAAGAAGTTCGAACCAGTTTGCTTTGCTCTGTGATCATCCAGCAAAAACTCCCAAAATCGAAATTACCAAGGCTGTACTTTATGTGAAAAAAGTGCGTGCGAGTTCTAATATTTTGCTGGCACACAGCAAAGTTCTAGAAAGTGCTAATGCCAAATATCCCTTAAGAAGAGTTGAAATGAAAGTTTTTAACATTCCTGCAGCGGCTCTCGACGGCTCTATAGACTCAGCGATCTCAGGCCCTCTACCCTCTTTAATAATTCTAGGCCTAGTGAAAAATACTGCATTTTCTGGAAGCTACACCGAAAACCCCTACGATTTTAAGCCTTTTAACGTGTGTCACGCTGCAATATCCATAGATGGGAAGTTAGTCCCTCAAAACCCATATACTCCTGACTTTCCTAACAATTTGTATGTTCGTGACTATCTCAGTCTGTTTAACGGAACAGGCCGATTTCTCCAAGACGCTGGCATCGGTATCACGTACGACTCTTACAAACAAGGAAATTGTTTACACTTATTCGACCTGACCCCCGAAAACTGTGCCATTTCAGATCATTTAAGCCTGTCACGTCAAGGTACAGTAAGAGTGGAATTGAAGTTCAGTGTTGCACTCACAAATCCTGTGAACGTACTCTTGTATTGTGTTTATGAAACTGTCCTCGAGGTTGATAAAAACAGAAGTGTATTGAACGAACATTAAAACAAACTATGGATACGAAACAATTACGTCGAATACTTCGTTCAGATCATCGTGTCAAACTATTGTTTCAAGATGTGTTACCATGTGATATGTTACCCAAACAAAAACTTAAAAATCCTGCATTGTTCATTATTAACAAAGATCCGAAAAATTTACCAGGATCGCACTGGGTTGGATTATTTATTAACCCTTTAAAGAAAGATTCTATATACTTTGATTCTTTCGGACTCCGTCCTAATAATTCTTACATCGATAAATTCATAAAATTGAATTCTGTACGTAAGGATTTCAACAATGTGTGTCTACAGGGCCGATGCAATACTGTTTGTGCCGCATATTGTTTATTTTTTTGCTACAATATTGCACGTGGTCGGAAATTAAAAGACATTTTAAAACATTTTAACACGACCACGAAAGAACTGAACGATAAGAAAGTTGCAAAATTTGTTAAAAACATTTACAAGCACAATTTTCCAAGCATCGGACCCGACCCACATTGTTACGTCCAAACATCGTTATCATGATATAATTGTAAATCTATGTTAAAATAAATGAATTTTCATGCTTTTAACAAACAAACAAAATACGATTTCAAGTCTGATTTTATTTTGAAACATTATTGTGTACTTACAAATTTCTGGTTTTCTACTGTTGATTGCTATTCCATTATATGTACGAACTTAACTTTTAACAGAAACACACACACATAAAAACTCCGTCGCAAAGTTCATAAAAGTTCGTAAAAAAAAGTTCTTTCCATTTTAACATCACATTGCTGCTAGAGATGACGCTGATGACAACTGCTTTAGTTCTCTATCAATATGTTCATTAATCACACTTTCTTTGTCAAGCAAATTATACCAATTCTTGATGGTGAGATGAATTCCCTTGGAAGGCAACAGAGGATCTGCTTCCGGATCAAATTGAAGCAACGAAACGAGCACTTCATTCTTAGTTGAATAACGCCGATCCACAACAATTTTCTTGATCGAGCTCATGTCGTGTCGGTGTTGCATAACATTGTCCACAATCTCTGTTGGCCAACTTGTAGGCGACATCATTTCGTGTTCCAAATTTTCTTTTGCAATAGGTCCCGTGAAGTCCTCCTCTTGCATAACGGCGTCACGAATAAGTCCACGCATTCGTATATCTCGGAGATTATCCCACTCATCCACGTTAAGGTTTAAACCACATTTCGTTGGCACCCACTTCAACGATAACTGATTGAACGCATAACGGCGAATGCACACAAACACTTTTTGTTTAAAGTTACTCACAGTTACGAAGATGTTGGGGTCTCCGACGATGATGAATTCTTGAGGATTCGGTGTGTAAATCCCGCTGGACGGCAGATTGTAGAAATCTTCTGGCCTGCGTTTTACAGAGAGTAGGCTTCCATCGTCCGACATGCTGCGTCTCTTAAAGATCTTCTTGGGGGCATTTGATAATGGCGAAAGAGCCTGGCTTCTCATTGGAGTGTAAGACATTTTGTACTTTCTGCTGACTAGCTTTGATGCTTTCTGACTCGATATTCTGCACGCTTTTGGCTATTTGTACTATTTTGAAAAGTGTCCAAGATTGTAGCCTACTCTCTGTATGACGTTGCATCGAAGGCTTGATTGGTTCCACTTAGCCCCGCCTGCTATATCGAACCTCCAATCCTACATACATCACGTGACTTCAATGCCTTAATTACATATCAATCAAAGACTACGCTTCATCCAAGAACTGTCATACTAATTGCTTCGTAATAAGAATCCTGTCTCCAGAACCTTTAACCCCCTGTGATCTTAAAAGTCATTAGGCTGGCTCGGTTTCACCCCAAGGCCACCTGCAAAACAGATAATCGATCCCCTCACCCCCCACACAATCCTCAATGCAAGGGAGCACCACCTGTTGTAATCGCACACCAAGTGTACAAACGGCCTGCCGACACCCAAGCTACTCATTTTCGTCCCTCTTCTTCCCCTTCCCTCCCCATTCCCCTACCCTCTCCCCATTCCCTTTCCGTTACGTCACCAAAGCACACATCTCTCCGTACACGTGTCAGCGAGATGATCCAGCAGTCGCTTCTGGCCATTATTGTGTCAGCGTTGACCAGAAGAAAAAGCTCAACTGACCAGCAAAAAACAAACCCCATCTGCCAGTCAACGGAGTCGGGCTTTTAAGGAGTCACGTAAAGTACGATAAGCCTAATCCCTATTAAAAGAAGAAATGTCTTTAAGGAATAAAAAACAACAACTTGGGATCCCAAAGACCACCAATTTAAAGTGGGCGTTTATTTGACAGTGGATCAAATTAAATGAATTTAAAGTAGAGACATCTACAGAGTTGAAGAAAATCACTTGTACGATTGCTTGTACGAAAATTACATGGTCTCTAAATTTGTAAGAACTTTGCGACCAATTTTCATTTCATAATATTTATCCCAAACACCCACATCTGTATGATTCTGTCCTAATAGAAATTTAAGTAGGTCCTCAAAACTATAGTTTAGTTAAAAAGCAAGCTACGACGTTGTATAAACATAACAAAATTCGAGTCCTCGTGAATTCAAGTAGCTTCGTTTAATTGGGCATAAAAGTCGACAAATTTTCGACTGCTTACTACGAAATCCCTATGAAATATCTATGAAATCCCATGTTCAAAATGTAATATGGTTTATGTCGGTGAAACGAAGACGTGTTTGGGTGAGCGAATTGTGGAACACGATAGACTGTTAGACTGACCTACGAGACTAAAGCACTAGCGATGCGTGAAAAAAATACGAAACATCTACCAGACTTCCAAAATGTCAAAATTGTAGGTAAGGATACAAATTGGCGGGTTAGAATTAATAAGGAAGCACTTACAATTATTAAGGTAGGTGAAAACGAAATGATGAATTTTAATATACCTAGCATCAACATCCAACATTGGGCGGAATTGTTGTATGTAAATGACTTGCTCACCTAACGGGAATGAGTGTATTATAACTGGGGGAGCATGGAACGTGAGCGCCAGACGACTGCTGTGCTGAAAGCCAGCGGGGAAGGAAGTTTATGTGTCGTTAATGTTAAGGTATGCAGCCTAATTTTTTAATTTTTTTAATATTGTTAGAGGACCAATGATAACAAATTGTAAAATGTGTGTATGCTCTTGGTTTTATTTTGAAAATGACTGCATAAGTAGTCGAAAATTTGTCGCTTTTATGCCCAATTAAACGAAGCTACTAGAATCCACGAGGACTCGGATTTTTTTACGTTCATACACAGTTATATAGTTCGGTCGTTGGCTTGTCCAACTTGTATTTACTGTGATGACAACCACTTACTGTACATCATAGATCGG